>CANSZD010001042.1:0-106163 GCA_947648045.1 Beta corolliflora | reverse complement strand
GAAGATTCGACATTATTTGGAGTTCTAGGGGATCCATGTGGCGTTCTAGGAGAATCTGGTGGTGACGTATCCTATGGAATTTCATTATTGTTATTTTGCCTTTGTGTTTCATTGTTCTCGAAAACATTCCAAGGTATTGCGGAGTTGCCTTTCCACTTTTCTTCATCCCGTTCCAAGTAGGAGTTCTCATCCACTTCCACGTCTCTACCGATCGCCAACTTTCGTGTCCTCAAATTTAAAAGACGATAACCTTTGGATTGCGAAATTTGTATCCTAGAAAGATGTCACGTTATGCCTTCTCTTGTAATTTGTGTCTCTTTTGTGCGGGAACATGTATGTAGCATAAAGAGCCAAATACCCTAAGGTGTTTTACAATAGGTTTCTCGCCTGTCCATGCTTCACATGGTGTTTTATCCCTCACAGCCTTCCTATTCAGAAGATACACGGCTGTATTCACAGCCTCCGACCAAAATCTTTTTGGCATTTTCTTCTCAAAAAGCATACATCGTGCCATTTCCATAACTGTTCTATTCTTACGTTCAGATACACCATTTTGTTGTGATGTGTACCCAACCGTACTCATCGTCACAAAAGTTATCAAACACATTTGATGTGTATTCTTTACTTCTATCTACATGCACTTTGATTTTCAACCATGGCTTTGAATTTCTTGAAAATGGTTGGTACTTCAGAACGTTCTTTGAGAAAATATACCCATTGCATCCTTGTGAAATCATCTATAAATAGGATGAAATATTTGTTGTTCTCATATGTGGGTGTCCTCGTAGGACCACATACATCGTTATGTACCAACTCGAGCTTCTCTTTTCCCTCCATGCTTGATTATGTGGGAATGACTCTCTATGCATCTTCCTCGCACCTTTCACAAACCTGTTTTTCTAAGGTCACGAGTGGCAGATCTCTAAGCATATTCTTTCTATGGAGAAATTGTAAAGCATGAAAGTTATAGTGGCCTAGCCTTTTGTGCTATAACCAAGAGTCATCATGCTCCATTCTATTTACCTCTTCTTTTGGGTTTTTCCATAAAAGAGGAAAACTCTTACTTTTCATTTGAACTTGGCAATCTCTTTCCCTTGTTGATCATAGATGTTGCATGAATTCCCCTCAAAATTAATGGAATATCCATTTTGCATCCTCTTGGGAACGCTCAACAAACTCGAAGCAAGATTAGGAAAGCAAACAAGACATTTTTAGTATAACGTGCTCCACTTCTTTGTTTGTACCGCTATTGTTCCTTTGCCTTTTGCCTCTATAATGGAGCCATCACCCATTCTAACAGGAGTGTACATGGAAGTATCAATGTCAATGAACATGCATTCAGTGTTTGCCATGTGATTTGTGCAACCACTATCAATTAGCCACACGTCTTTGTTGGTTCCTATTTAGGATTGACATGCGATAAATAGTTGATCTTCAAATATTCCACTTTCAGAAACATTTGCTTTGGCCTGCTGGTCTTTAAACCAACAATCTTTTTGTTCATGTCCAAACTTTTTGCAAATATTACACGGTATTTTGTCTTTATTCCAGCAATTTTTCTCCATGTGGTTTGTTTTATTGCATATTCCACAAGGTGAAAATTTTCCTTTTTCTTCCGTACCGACTTTCTCTTTGGACATTGACTTGTTCTTATAATTTTTGAAGTTTTGTGGTCTTTGTTTATTCTTTGCCTGAAAAGCACCCTCCGATGAACCTTCGTTTCTACCAGAAATCTTTTGTTCATGTGCTTGTAAAGACCCAAATAACTCTTGAGGAGATAATTTATCGAGATCTTAGGACTCTTCTATAGCAGTGACGATAAAATTGAATTTACTATCGCAAAGAACTTTGTTAACAATCCTTTTATCGGAAATATCATCACCATAGATTTTCATTTGGTTTACTAGATCTATGATTCTAGATGTGTAATCCTTCATTGATTCAAATTGCTTCATTTTTAAGTTCTCAAAGTCTCTTCGAAAATTTTGTAGTTTAATAGTTCTTATCTTTTCCGAGCCTCGAAAATCTTCTTGGAGAGTATCCCACAACTCTTTTGCCGAAGTAGTGTTTATGATTCTTGGAGAAATCGTCTCTCAGATAGAAGAATGAAGATATGCAGTTGCTTTTGCATTCTTCGTGGTTTTCTCTTTTACTAAACTTTGTTGTTCAATAGTTAATTGTTGTCCAGTTAATGGTTCGGGAAGAATATATCCTTCTTGACTATGTCCAATAAGTCTAGAAGCGATCCACAAAAGCCTTCATTTTGATGCACCAAAAATCGTAATTTTCTCATGTGAAAAGTGGTGCACAAGGAATTCTTGAACTAGATGAAGCCATATTTCAAATTATTTTTTTAACAAAAAGTAGGCCCGAAAGATCAAGAGGGCTACGATACCACCCGATGGTTTTATTGTGGGAAATGATTAAACAAGGAATACTAATAATATGAGAAAATGTGTTTTTGTTATTATTTGATATATGTTTACAAAACATAACGTTACATTATATAGTAACTCATTATTTATTTAACTAATGGTTTACGATTGTTCTGTACATCAACCATTCAATTAATAGCATTGCTATATATAGTAAGTGTCAATTTTAACGGTGATGTATGGAGAGTGATCATGACAAGTTGAGATTGTAGCTACATATTTATTGAGGGCGTGTTCAGTGTTCTTCACTTTTACCGATCTCCAGGTGGGAGATTATTGGGTATGGTGTGGAGATGGTAAACGGAAGTGTGGCGTTGTCGGGGATGGAGGTATGTGTTGTGTGTACTGCGAGGTGCGTGTGTGAAGTGTCGTGCATCAAGCAAAGGAAGACGACGTAGCATAGCTTGATGGCAAGCATTGGCAACGACGGCCAGCAGCCCACGGGATTTGGCGAGGTACTAGCTCGTGCCCGCAGCTCTAGGCGCCGCCAGGCCAGGTTTGTATAAGTGGGCGGATCCCGTGCCCATGGTAGGGATGGGCATGGGTCGGATCTGGGGCGGGTCCAGCTAGACCCAGACCCGTAAATTTTAATGTAGCTCCAGACCCGCCCCAGACCCATAGGGTCTAGAAAATCTGGACCCTTACCCAGATCCAATGGGTCTAGCGGGTCCTGGGTCCAAAACGGGTCCAAAATGGGTCTCAAACTTATTAAGAGTTTCCATTATTTTTTCAACATACGTTTCATTTACGCCTGTTTTATTAGTTATTAAAATGATAAAATACCAACATAATAGTCTAATACTTCTACAAAACATTCCAAATTAAAATATCCACAACATGTTGGCTTTGTCCTGGTCGGTAATGGATAAAATGAGAAATTTAGGGATCGAGTACTAGACGCGATGGCTGCTTGAAAATCTAAAAATTCATATGTTAAGGTAAAAAGTTTTATTGCTCTTTAAATATTTATTATTATTATTATTATCATTGTATATATATATAAAAGAACATGGGTCTGTGGGGCGGGTGCAGGGTGGGTGCGGGTGCAGATCTATCAGACCCAGACCCATTTTTTTACACCCAGACCCAGATCCGACCCAGACCCAATGGGTCTCAAAACTCTAGACCCAGACCCTTCAAAATGGGTCGGGTCCAACCGGGTCTGGGTCGGGTCCTGTACCCATGCCCATCCCTACCCGCAGGAAATTCCGTCCAGCACCATGTCGCCTCTTCTTCTTGGTTTTTCTTGATTAATTTTGGTTTCCTTGGTTAATTAGGATGCCTAAATTATAACCCTAGTATAAATATGTTTGAGGCCGTTTATTCATTGTGTGAAGAGAGAGAGATTACTCTTGAAATCTAGAGAGACTAGAGAACCTAGAGAAAGGTTAGAGAGTCTAGAGAGATTAAAGATTTCTCCTTGTATCATCATCCCATATTCAAAGTCCTAGTTGTTCGTAGTTTTCTCCCTATTCATGGGTTTCCACGTTAAATCTTCTTGTGTTCTTTATTGCTTTATTTCTTAATTCCTCCGTATATTATACTTCGATTGCTCGATTTGTTAGCGCCTACAATACGTATTCCTAACAAACACCTTGTGCGGTATTTAGTCCTAATGTAGGGAGCTTTTGGTACTCATGTTTCCGTCCCAAGTTATATGATAATTTTTTGGGGAATGGTATATTAATTCATTGGTCCCTCATATCCTTTAAACATCAAATTAGATAGTTAAACCAAATGTTCCCCTTGGTCATGCATGGTGCTTATTATTGCCCCTTTTGTGTACTTAGGGACCCCCAACAGAGGACTTATCCATGTGTTAAGTGTGGTTACTATCATTCTTTTCTTTTGTTGGAATGGCACCTCTTGAGAAAAAGGTTTTTTCAGTAACTTTAATGTGGAAAATCTTCATGCAATGCTCATGTCCAAGTATCTGAGATACTCTATGGTGTATCTACTAGCCTGGTCTTTCTATGTGGACACGCTAGGAGCCAAATGTTATGGATGCACCAGAAAAATCTGTTGAAGAGATAGCTGATTCCATATGCAGAAGTATACACAGAAATTCTGTTGCTGGTGACAATGTGAAACCGTAGAAGATTTGGGAAGTGATAATCCGTGGGGTTTTTTTTTATTGGTCTATAGGGAGCCACAAAGGACAGTGAAATGATATAGATAGGACATAATCCAAGTCTTAACTCTTACGTAAACCCCCCCCCACGGACACATACAAACACATCGATGGTAACAGTGTTTGTTTATTGGGACTTTTTTTTGTTGAAGTGATATAGATAGGACATAATCCAAGTCTTAACTCTTCGTACTTCTTTTTTTTTCCTTGGGAGGTCCTTCATTTCACACTTAGCTCGTTGCTTTGTTTTACTTTTCTAAATGGCATAATTGTTATAATGAGCTTTCACACTTAGCTCATTGCTTTGATTTACTTTTCTAAATGGCATAATTGTTATAATGAGCTTATGCTTGTTTTCGTTAAGATACTAATGATTGAATTAATCTGTTGCAGCAAGATGTTGAGGGCAAAACGTATTACACATTTGAGTTCATTGCGCAGGCGCCAAACTATACTCGCCATGCTCTAAGTGTAATTTGTGTTAACAATGGTATGAAATCATATTCCTTTTTTCCAACAAAGTATGCTGTTCCAGTAACAATCATTCTCTCCGTCAAATAATTAGAAGTCAGTTTCCAGAATCATATCATCCTACTGTTTAGGAACAATGACAACTTTTCTTTTTGGTAATTCCCAAGTGGAAAGAGTAACAGAGCATGAAGTTTTTCTTAGTTGGATCTCATCAACAAAAAATTTGTGAAAGTCATGAGCAAAGTATATGCCATCATAAATTCAATATACAATTCTGAAAAGGGCTTGCATTTTAGAATTCATTGTATATATTACTGTAGACATTTCTAAATCATTACTGAGTTTTGCTCAGTGTACAGTATTTTATTTTTTGTCTGGATAGCTGTGCGACATGACACAAAAATCTGGATCCAAATGATGATAGATGGACCCAAAAGCTGAACCCCACTCCCCTTGGGGTGGAAGTAATGTGCAAGAAAAAGAGCATACCACATATCTGAAAACGAGTACGGCTAAAAAGCAAACAACTTGTTACCAAACAAGAGAGCAGAGATAGGGTGGCGCCAACACAAACGCAATTACCAAAATGCCCTTCTTTCCACTTGTTCGGTAACAAAATTGTTTGCTGCTAGCACCCCCCCTTTTTTTGGGAAAACTGCAACTTTGACAAATGCCCAAATGTTCTCTTGTTTATCTCCCCAAAGGAGATAAAAGTAACTATTTTGAGTGGCTTCAATGCTTCATGTTGCAGGTAAGTTCTACACTTTGACAACAGGTGCCAATGAAAGGAGATGGAGCAAAATGAAGGACAGATTATACACAGTCATTGATTCTTTCAGAGTCTTCAATGCTTGATTATGGTAAACTAGACATCTTATATTGACACCCTACACTCTTTCTTGCGTGAGTTACACAGTTTTTGCCTTGTTCGAGATTTATTCCTCCAAAAACTTGAATGTTGGAGAATGGAGAATATACTCAGTTAATGTTTATTAGGCCTTTTTTCTTCGGATGACTGTTTTTGTAATAGTCTTCTGAGTAATGAAAATGTTTATTCTATAGTTATAGTCTCTTGAATTTGATGTGTTGTTAGCTTGAGTATCTCTGCTGATTAATAAAGGACAATTTCTGAGTACATTGATAACAAAGACTTCACAGCTTTCTGAGGAATAAATTACCATCTACTAGGCCGTTTAATGGGGGCATAAACCATAGAGCTGTTAGATCGGGTGTGCGGTCGGGTCATGTCGATTCGGGTGCCGGTAGAGTTTGACTAGCTGCTGATCAGACCAGGGGATGCGGTTCGGGTCAACTTCGAACCCGGCTGATTCGGGTTATCACCACCTTGGGTTTGGGCCAGGTCAAATTCGGGTCCGGGTTGGTTCGAATTGGTTTTGGACCGTGTTGTTTCGGGCTCGGTTAAGGTTTTGGTCGTGTCCTTGTCAAGTCGGGTTTCCTTCGGATTGAGTTCCGGGTCACCCGGTTCGGGGTGCAAAAACAAGTTCGGGTCAACAATTTTGGGCCTATTGTTATGGGTTTAGTTAAGGTACAGAGCTTGTTCGTCTAAACATTTATCGGGTTTAGATGAGGTCGGGTACGGATCATGTTTGGGTGTTCAAATTCTCAGGTTGAATCGGGTTTTTGACAGCTCTAGCACAAGGGTAATGTCAAGGTAAAAAGGTTGTCAATAGACGGGCTCGTTACGATACCGAAATTGTAGCCCTATAATTTTTATAAGAGAAAAGAATAGGTAAAATAAAATTTGTGTACTGTTAAGTTTTTCATGTGCTCTCTTCTCCTTCCGTTTCTCTAATTTCTTGCTTCTTTACGGCACTGTGGCACACCTATTAACCTTAAGTATTATCACCTTGCTATTGACCAGCAAAGTGTGGCCTGATTCGGTCATTAACCCGACCTAGTATTGACCTGCACCAATTTAATGTGAGTATCCTAATAAAGAAGGATGTGAGTTTGAAGGTAGATGTCCAATTCAGCAAAAAAAAACTAGACGATGAAGAAGAGTTTAAAAGTATATAGACTGGACATAAAGGGAAAAGAAAGGGCAAATAAAGCGAAGGGTATGTTCTCTTCGGCATAAAACAACTGGACTGGACTGGACTGATTAATAGTAACGATTATCATTTAGGAACTCAAATGAACTGAACTGGACTGAACTGAACTGAACTGAACTGAACTGAAAATAAGCTGGGGAGAACAGGCCCGAAGTCACTAAAAGAAAGGATTTAGCTTATCCCATGATTAGAGTGTTATTAAAATTTTGCTTATCTAATCAGTCAGTGTCGGTGAAATTGGCAGTTCTAAGTAAGCTTGTCCTTGTTGAAGATATCACAGGACTAGGACAGAAAAAATGTGTCAAATGTGCTGTATACTGTGTAAAAAAATAAGTCAATGTGTTGCTCAATAAAGTTTTTAAACACACTAATGGTCTGTTTGATAATGACAATAGTGGGGATGAGTTTGTGGGTATTGACAATGAAAGTTCTATGATGTGTTTATCTTTATAATATTTCATTACCACATTACTATTCTAAAGGTGGTTGGGTGTTTTATTGAAATTTCATATACTTGTGTGTCGGAAAATAATAATCACATAGTATATTTTCTCAGTCCACAAATAAACGTCATGTTAGGTTTGGACATGTTTTAAGAGTATATGGTACAAGAATATTGACTTTTTTTGGTAGATAGTGTAAATTCTAGAAAAAAATTAATTACTTAGAGAGAGAGTTGGTGACAGGTCCTACATAACATGAAATTTGGAGAGTGAGAGAGAAGATTAATAGAATAACCTACATCACTTGAATCCGAGTTGACTCGGTTAGATTATCTACATAGGACATGTTTAATTTGAGTAGTGTATTCAAGGAGTAAAGGTAGATGGAGGCAGTATAATTTTGACAATGGAGGAGAAATGAGGGAATTAGTCCCTGTTCTTTTGGTCTTTGCATTTAATTATTCAGTTCACTTCAATTTAGTTAAGTTTAATTTAAATTTAATAACTTCAGTTGAGCTCCACAATAATACTTCCAAGTTCCAACGTTCTAATATTATTTCAACATCACCCCTTGGCATATTTACAAAGAAAGTTATGTGAAGAGGAGAGAGATAGAGATAGAGATAGAGATAGAGATAGAGATAGATAAAAAGTGTGACGTATATGATAGGAGAAAGATAGAGAGAACATTTTACCAAATAAGGAAAACGTTGCAATTAATGTGAAACTTCCAAAGAAGGGGAATGTTTCAATATGATATACCACGAATGAAGCATTGTGCTAAATTCAGTTCAATCCTGATAAGTTAAGTCCTAATAAGTTTATTGAATTCAGCTGAATTCAATCCAAAAGAAAAGAGCCTTAGTACCCTCCTGATGGAAGGTAATAGTACCCATCATCCCTTTACGGCCCGTTTGGTTAGTGGTCCTAAATAGTGGTAATGGTAATGGTAATGGTAATGGTAATGGTAATGAAATTAAGTGTAAATTTGTAAAGAAGTTAAGTACCGATGGACCACGGGAATGAAAACTTTATCACAAAACATGGGTTTCCCTTTATAAATTTTCATTACCACCCAATACCACCTTCCCAAGTGGTAACGGATAGTAATGAGATTTTAGGAAGAAAATGGATATCTTGGGATGAAGTAGCATTACCAAAGATAATGGCATTGGATTTCTAGTACAAATTTACAGTATAATGCACTTACCATTCCCAACATTTATGACTTCTTACCAAACGAGCCGTTAGGGTAATGTTTAGTATACCCCTAAGTGACGGTAATAACTTCCCCTTAAATGCCCCTCTTTGTAGTATCAATATCTTCCCTTTCATCTTCAATTTGTTTGATTATCTCCGTTATCTCCTTAATACATTACCCCCAATTCAAACATGGTCTTTAAAGTAACTTGATATCTTTTCCTACTATTTCCCTTCAAGCCTTGAGGTCCCCAGCCAATCAAATTTTGCTACAGTTTGTGAAACACGTTTCAGCATCAGCTACCTGTAATGTGAACACTTCTTTATAATGCCAACGCTTTAAGTTGCTGACATCCTGCACTTGTTGTCTATATTTGGTAATAGTTGTGCGAATACATTTTTGGGTTGAATAAATTATGGCTGCAATTTCATGTAATGTATATATATAGGAGAAACTTTTCGGGGCTAGGGAGCCTCGCCAGATTTCGATTTCATAAGCCAAAGCGCCACGCGTGGATGCTTGTGTCATCAATTTTTATTTTTATTTTTTACAAAAATAGAGCTCCACATAGATTTAAATACATATAATGAGTTTTGGATAAGTGAAAATTAGAGTTTCGTGTTGAATGAACAACTTAAATTATTATATTATGTAATTTGTGTATAACTTTTGCTACGTAATTCGGAATATTATAATTTTTGTCACCATTTGGATAGTCTGCGAAATATGTTCCCGAAATAAGATCCATATACAAAATAGTTCTACAACTTATGAATAGAGAGTGTCACGTAGGATTGCTTGTATCATTAATTTTTATTTTAAATATAATAAAAAATAGAGTTCTACACATATTTAAATACATAAAAGGAGTTTTGAATAGGGATATATTTACGTTTAGTTTTGAATAAACAACCTAACTTATTATATTATGTAAATTGAATATAACTTTTGCTACCTAATTCAAAACATTATAACTTTTTACCATTGGAGAGTGCTTGAAATATGCTTCAAAATGACAACCATTTACAATATAGTTTTACAACTCATAAAATTATATTTAATTAGATGAATGGTAAGACATTTTTTAGTCTTTCTTTTAGATAAATATAATAATAATTAAGCTATAAGTATAGTGTACAATATGTGATTATATCATTTTATAATAGGTCTCATTTACGTAATTAGACATATTATTTTTCAAAACCTCGACCTTTAATTGCTCCACTTAACAAAAACAATTTAGTATTGCAACAAAATTTATTAAGTAAAATTTATTGTTACAACAAAAACTAAAATCTATAGCGATAAAGTTACATATATATTAGAATTTTGGATGATGAAAAAATTAGAGTTTGATTTTAAAAAACAACCTTAGAATATTATAGATAGCTCCATCTAATCATGTCATGTTATAGTTTTTAATTTTAATTTTTTTTTTAAATAGTGTTCACCATAGATATAAATACATATAAGGTTTTGGATAAGGAAAGATTACATTTTGATTTTAGATAAACAACCTAAATTATTATACCATGTAAATTGAATATAACTTTTGTTACAAATTCGCAATATTATAATTTTTATTACAATTGGAGAGTGCTAGAAATATGCTTCGAAATAAGTTCCATATACAATATAGTTTTACAACTTATGAAAATTTATTTATTTGGATGAACAATAACGTATTATTTATTCTTTATTTTAATTACATGTAAAAATAACTATAAAAATAGCGTATTATATGAGACAATATCAATTATATCTTTGAAAATCATACTTTTAAAATTGGGATATTATCTCAGATAACCCTGACTTATAGGCTTTTTTCCAATATAACCTCGACTTTGGCAGCCCTATCTCCGATAACCCTGAACATGTTTTTTGTCATTAAACTTGACGGAATAGCTAACGGTGTTAACTATTTGACATTTACAATTAAAAATCTATTTTTAAAAAAGAAAAAAAGAACTAATTCATGTGTTTCATCCTTTTTCTCTTGTTGTTCATCCCCCCTCTCTTGTTCTTCATCCCCTCTCCTCCCCTTCTCACTGTGTTCTTCCAACCTCTATGATGTCTTCATTCTCTCTCCTCCCCTTCTCACCTGTGTTCTTCCAACCTCCTCTCAACCTGTTTTCCACCCAATTCCAATTCCCCTACAATCCCTTTCTCATCTTCTCTCTCCTCCTCCTCCACCTCCCTCCAATGGCGTCCTTCCACCGCACCCCCCCAAAACCCCACCAAAAGCCCGCTAAAGTATCTGCGAAAATCTGCGAGATCTTCATGCTCGCACTCTCAGTGCCGAGATCTTCCAACCCCTCACATATCTTCACGGTCGCAGCCACCTTTCTCCTTTAACCTTCACTCGCCTTCAACGACCATCGATGTCTACAACTGTTGCCGTCTTCAACCGACTTTAACTCCACAATCGCCGCCTTCAAATTTTGCGGTCTTTGAGGATTTAGATCTTGAGATCTCTTTCGCCACTTCCCGAAACAACCATCGAAGGTTTTACGGTGGAGATTCGTCGAACACAGTGGGTGGCGCAGAGATTGAGATTTCCAGTGAGCAAGAATTACATCTGAGTCACACATATTGAAGAAAAGTTAAGATTAGATTTTTCGGACCAGATTCTTGATTTTTTTGGAGTTTTTAATTCTGATTTTTTGTAATTAGAGGCATTTCTTGTTTGGTTGACGTGATTTTTTTGAGTTTGTTTGTAGTTCAGAGTTTCTTTTGCTTTTTTTTTTCTCTTTTTGATTTTTATTTTTTTATATTTTTGTAATTTTGGTTTGTATTGATATCATTTTTATTTAATATATGAGTTCAATTCACGCTAAATTGTTTGTTGCATTTCTTCAGTCGAAATTTCTGGGTAGGAATGCTGTTTCTTGATTCTTTAATTTTGTTGGAATCGAATCAATGAAGCAATGTTAATACAAGAGAGAGAAAGTGGTGAAGAACAATAGGGAGGATGAAGAACATAAGAGAGAGGATGAACAACACAAAATATTTTTGTTTTTTTAATAAAAAAAATAGATTTTTAATTGTAAATGTCAAATAGTTAATACCGTTAGCTATTCCGTCAAGTTTAATGACAAAAAACAAGTTCAGGGTTATCGGAGACAGGGCTGCCAAAGTCGGGGTTATATTGGGAAAAGGCCTATAAGTCAGGGTTATCTGAGATAATATCCTTTTAAAATTTGAGTTATATAAAGATAAAAATACATATTTATAATTTTGAACCTATAGCATACTATGGTGGCATAACATGAATCAAATGAAAGTTTGTCAACGACATTGCAAAGGTATTATGCAAATCTCTAATTATTTTATTCATAGAATATTTATTGTATACATAATTATTTTTGTTTGTCTTTTCACATATATCTATATGTCAGATCTTATTCTTTTCTGCATGAACTTGATTCTACTAAACTAATTGGGAAATCAAGGTTCGCGTTTCTAAACTATTTGAGGTCACGGATCATAAAAAAAAAGGAGAAAGTTTGATAAGTCTTGATATGGTCATGATGGATGAGAGGTATATTTTTCTCTTAAACAGTATTTTCAATTATTAGTAGAGGTTAGTTTTATATTTAATTAATTTTATTCACGATACCGTCATTATGATCTTTTTTTCACTTTTCCATCTTCCATTCTATATGTGTTAGTGTTTATGTGCCATTAAAAGTTGAAGTTGTGGCTGATACTCATGTTTTCTGTAATTTTTCAGTCATGCATCTATTAAATAACTACCCTCTACTTTCTTCAAGTATCATTGGGTGTTTTTCATGTTAAAAATGTGTTAACTATATTAGTCATACCAATTATAGGGATACCATTTAATAATAGACTTAGCTACAATATTTAGTTGAATATTAAAAAATATAAAATATATATATCGTAATAACAAAACTAGAAATTAGAGTATAATGACAAATACTTTATCCGTTCTTTTTCTACTGCAACAATTTTTTTAAGGAAATGAAAATAGTTAGTTTAGCATAGAGGTAGTACCTTTAAGTAACACGAGTAGGGGATAAGTAAATCCTTGATAAAGTAAACACAACTTTATGAGGCAATTTGATAAGTAATTAATGATGGTTTTATTAACATAAAGTAAATGCAATATTGTCAATTATAGTTGTTTTTTTTACTAAAAGTGGAGTGGTCCAAATAGATGAAATTACCCAAAGTGGTGATTATTGCAATAGAATAAGAACAGAGGAAGTATGTAAATAAAATGGTGTTGAAAAATCACATTTTATAGCAACACAAATCAACAATGTTAACAAAAAAATTTGCAAAAAAATAATATAAACAAGAATCCGTGCAACGCACGGGCTTCAAAACTAGTAACGTTAGATAAGGATATCCCTTGAAGTCCTTTTCGTGGGTTGCACTATGTTTACTCCTTTTTACTCCTTGAATTCAAGTATGTGGGTAAACCTTCTTAAATTATGAGTTGGAGTAGATTGCATCATAGAGATTGGTACAAGCACGATGTGCAGAAGCACAAAACACTCGAAAATTCTATGCTACTCATACACTTCATTTTGACTTGTATTGGCTTTTCAACATTCTGACATGGGTATGGACTGTGGAGTTGTCAACAGTTCGACACATCATTGCACGCCAAAATTATGACATTTTCTTAGAAATTAGCCAAGTCGGACATATATGCATGTCCAACATTAGTACCCGAGTGGCCGAGTTGGAGACCTTGGAGTAACACAACAGAGATGTAAACTGCACTTTGAAACTTAACACTTTACTAGTCCTTTTCAAGCTTAGGATTAGTGAACAAGCTAGGATTAGTGAACCTCATACTAAACCTGTAAAAAAACTTAATCCCAGCCTTTTTGAAGCATAGGAATGGTCCCAGAACCGGCTAAGATTGGTGAACCTGATATAAAACCTGTAAAGAACTTATTCCTATCTAACTAATCTGCTGAAACCTAAAAGTGTCAGATATCATATTTCTCTGACTAAATCAAGCTGCAGCCTCCAAGAATCTCATGTATAAATTGTAATATATTTGTTCAATAATGGAAAAAATATCATATAATTTGCCAACATCTAAAGCTAAATCCTTCCATAATCTAGGAGTTTAGACACTATAATATTTCTAGATAACAGAACGTGTCGAGTTATAGTCGTCTTAGTGGTCCTCTAGAGGTACAATAGATGCCTCCATTGCCATCAAAAGGAGATAAAATTGCAAATGAATGGGTTTTGTGCAGTTGAAATGACCTTGCCAAAATCTACCATCTTATATTCTGTTATTATTATAGAGAATAGAGATCATAATCCCCCATCATTGGCAGCACTAGCCAATTAAAATGAAGAGATGGATGCATAATTGAGCATGTAATGCCCATGTGAATCCCATATAGATTATGAGTACCAAGAATAAAAGAATACACTTACTAGTATGGACCATCTTTTGGTAGCAGGAATACAAGGTTTCATATGATAGGCTTTAAGCATTAAACTCCAAGCGCCGAAAAGTTGGTTACTTTTCTGGCCCCCCAGAAAAATGATTTTAAGTGGTAGAAGTTGCCTTTAACATGTTCATGATATATTAAATGGTACATGGATGTTAGCTAGTTTAGTTGATTAAAGTCTAGGAAGTGGTACTTAAAATTTGAAATCGAATTCCGTCTACGACACTCTCTATACCCCTAAAAAACTATATAATCCCTCCATTTTGCATAAGCTTCACATTTGCAGTTGTGAAAAAAAGGAATATACTAGATGCCACAAATGAATAAATAAAAAAGTTATGTTACCTACACTTGTGTATTCGTGCCAGACATGTAGCACAGTACCAAGATATGTATACAATTATCATAACTATTATATGAAAAATCTCCATGTTTTCGGCCTAACATGAAGTATCAAGTATTTATACTCATGTGGAGTGTCGAAGATTTAACATCTAAGCTAAATGAAGCCTTAGTTCCTAGAAGATGTCCCCCGATTGATTCTGATTGTCGCCCTACAAGATTATATTCAAATTAAACAAGCAATTACGATAATGATAACATAGTGATGAGGATTGTGATGATGATAATGATAACATAGTGATGAGGATGACGATGACGATGACGACCATAATCACGTTCATAATGATGGGTTGATCACTACAGATAGGAAATGGAATGTAGGAGAAGCATCAAACAGAGAAATAAGAAGTCTAAATGGTAGCCAAATCAAATGCTGAAAGCTAGGTTAGGTGATGATAAGGTACATATGCTCTAGGACACTGAAACACAAAGGGTGTTAATACTAAAAGCAACAGAAGGTTTTTAATTATTATTCTGATCCTAATATGGGCTCTAAACCAATATGATTGCCTCCTTATGTCAAAGCATTAGGGTTTTTAATAGTGGTCCCCACAACTCCTGTATTAAGTGGTAATCTATCTGTGTAAGTTAATTAATTAATTATTCATCAAGCACTTGATTAATCAACAGTGATTTTAATTATTCTACTACTGTTTGCTTCTGGGACAACCAACCCAGGATCTGTACTGTATTACTGCAGCAACCTGATAAGAAACCAAGGGTTATAACTTCTGTCCCTGTTGCTATTTTGGGGTTCCCTAACTATCACACCACACATAGTGCTAATTAGCATATGAAGTAGGAGTATAGTCAAAGGAATAATAAAACTTTATATTATGCACTTTTTTGCTAATTTCTGTTTTATAATTTGATCATAGTCTTATGCAATTGCAGGAGATAATTTGCTTTATTATTCATCTGACTCCCTGAATTCCCGGATTTGGCTTGAAAATTGACGTTGTTAGTTTGTTGTTAGTAGGATTGTTGATGGATTATACTATTATTAATTAGCCATGATTTGATTAGCAACTCAAAGCTCTCTCACATTCCTCCATTTATGTACCCTATAATTTCTGCCTGTATACGGTGTATACCAAAGGGAACAACATGCTGTATTTTACTGAAATCACAGTTTCCTTTCAGTATCTTATGTTATTCAAACCTATGTTACTCGGACTCGAATAGCCATGCATGTTGAACACGGATATGTCTCGTGTCTAGCTCGACTAATTTGTTTGAACAATTTCATGATCCGAGCCCAAAGTTGAAGTGTCGAAAGTAGAGGTGGCATGGGCGGGCCTAACTTGGACCCAATCCCGAACCGACACCGCATGAAACCCGGACCGGCCGGACCGCCAAATGACCGGTCCTGAACCAGCCCGAAACCGCACAAACATAAGGGTTCTCGTGGGCCCAATTGATGGGGGAAGAAATCGAGCGACCTTAGCCCTGAACCGGACCGTAAACCGCGCTCAGACCTGAACCGGACCGTAAACCGTACTCAACCCTGAATCGAACCGTTAAACCAATTCTAAATATGCATAAAAGTTCTTCATCCTCGGCCTAGTTATCAATGACACTAGCGTATATGGAAGGTATCGAAAATTATTTATTCTAAATACTAGTGCATATGCAATTAAAACTTAAAAATCAAAACGCTGAAAAAAAAACTGGATCGGTGGACCAAACCTGAACCGGACCAGCCCGACCCTAGCCCTGAACCGGGGCTGAACCGGTTCAGGTTTGAGAGAAATCCAACCCTGAACCTGAACCGGACCGATCAGCTAACTGGGTCGGTTCAGGTTCATGTTGAGCTGAACCGGCCCAGCCCGGCTCGTGGCCATGTCTAGTCGAAAGTGCACATACTCATCAAAACAGGACTCGACACATCTGCTTAAGATAAATTGAAGAGTATGAGTAACGTAAACTGAAACAAGAGTGCAAGAACCGTCAGCAAATGATCAATGGTTTTAGAAACTCTGAAATATGAATCGTGCTACATCCTTTGCTCGAAATCTAAAATTAAAATTATCTTATTTGCACATCTAGACTGCTAAAATCAAGCATAGATGTTTCATAAGAAGCATGAGGAGTGAAATCAAGAGTAAACATAAGGTGGAATCAGGATTGATTAAATCTAATAATTCCATTCAGATTAATATAGTTGAAGAGAATGGACTCGGGTCTTGTTTAAGAATAATTTCATAACACATAGTTTAAGGCTTTTTGCTGCAATAAATCACTTTGCCTTTTAAGCTAGCCTACCTAAAGCATGATGTACATAAAAGAAAATTCTACAAAGTGGAATTGTTTTTGTTTTATCAATGTATAACTTGTAGGAGACATCTAAAGATTATATTTGGACCCTTGATAACTTCATTAGTGGTCAAAGGAATAATTATTTTTTCCATCCTCATTCTATTAAGTAAATTAAACAAGCATTCCCCAGCCTTCCCATCTAACGCATAGCAACTGGAATGCCTACGATAGATGCTCTGCCTAAACCATTAAATTAGTCTTAATGGAAATATAATGTCATGATTAATCTAACCTTAATCTCCATGTAAGATATCCAAATCTGTTATTATATAGGCTGATTAAGAGGCTTAGAATCGATACCATGTAGAAAGCGAAAGAGGACGTGTATGGATCAACATGAACACTACAAATGAGCATATAATTTGCCAAAGTTTATGCTACATCATACAATTAATGTACATAAACTTCGTACGGATTTGTAACCCTACAAACTCTAAAGAAGTCTATTAAATTCTATATAAGGAAAGAACAAAGTTGTAAGAGGGAATGAGGGATGATTAACGCATTCTTAAGGAGATTCTAACAAACTTTAGGCGTTTAGAAATTTCCTCTACTTGATAACAATTTTAAAATGAATAACACATACTTCCTCTGTTGCGAAATAAATAAAAACCTTCTCTCGAGAAACTCTCACGTAAAAGAGATAAAACATTTTATTTATTTCAGAACAGATAAAGTATTAGAGCGAATTTAAAAGCCCCATCTTGAAGATGGGACATGGGACTATGGACGTATCCTTTCTCAACTTGCACACATAACCTTGTTAGGTAAATGTCTTGTTCTCATTTTATTTATTTCAGAACAGATAAAGTATTAGAGCGAATTTAATAACCCCCTCTTGAAGATGGGACATGGGACTATGGACGTATCCTTTCTCAACTTGCACACATAACCTTGTTAGGTAAATGTCTTGTTCTCATCTTTGATCACAACTCACACGGCCAAACTTTTTTTGGCAAAAGGAATTTCTTTCAATTGATTTTTAAGCCAAAATGAAAAAGCTGTTTATTTTTGTTCTCTATTTTATATCATAATTTAAGTGGGTCTCGCTAGGAAGTGAGTCCCTCTAAAAAGAATACAATATTGAGATTGTGTGTTGGAAGTATTAAGAGCTATGTACTCCAAGGTGTATAATGTACCTTCTACTTCCCCAACAACTCTATAGATAGTTAATATTTACCACTAATTCAAATTGTCAAACTATCAGGTAAGGGTGTGTGTATTCAACTAATTTAAAGTTCTCTCAACTGTTATAATATAGGACTCGTTTGGTTACCGTTGGAACTTAATTCCTATGGGAAGTCTTATTTCATGGGAAGTAAATTCCCTTGTCTATTTCCTATGAAATGGCTTTGGGTGTTGGTGATTAATTTCCTACACTATATAGGAATTTCCATTTCCTTGGAAATTCTATTTCTCATGAATTTCCTATTTCCTGCATACCAAACAACTACCATATTTTGTACTTTCTAGAAAATCCAAATTCCAGTGGAATTTGAAGTGAACCAAACGACCTCTTATTTTACTACTTATTAAAACGTATGTGAACTTATGAAATAATAAGTTGAAGTCACAATATATCAAAGTGCGAATCTCTTCACCTTAAAAAATCAAGACTAATCAACTTCAATTAAGTTGTAATTTAAAACCTGAACTGATAAAGTTAAGTTCAATCGAATTAAGTTTAGGTGAAAAAAGCGTATCAAGTGAACCACCCAAAAACACATTGTTCGGCCACACAATTTTGGGCACTATAAGAGGGCACATATGGAAAATTTAAAAAAAAATATGGACAGGTGTAACTGAGAATCCAGATTCAGCCAGATAAGGATATGAAGTAAGGAAAAGAAAAATCTGTATCAAGTACCCCAAGTGTACAAAAAAACAAAAGAAAATCTGAATTGCATCTTTTCTTTACTGGAGACAACAGGAGAGAAAGTAGAGTAGCTTTTTAGAAGCACAGCACAAACTGAAAAACTAAAAACAAAACCAAATATTCTGGCAAAAGAATTTGGATCCCGTAAAAAGAGGTGAACCATATATTATTATTATCAAAGTGTTTCACTTGTGTTCTGCAATCATATCTAGGTTTTTTGCATCTCTTTATAAACAGTCTACACTATGCTCACCTAAGGCATCTCATCTCCTTTTTCTTTTCTTATTTCACTTTTAGGAGTATAAGGTAAACTAACAACATAAGAACAAATAGAAGCCAAATGCAAAATTCTCTTTCATTTTTTTCCTCCCCTTGTGCATTGAGAATAAAGATAATGCATCAACAAAGCATGGAAGAATAAAGATAATGCATGGGGCACACGAAATTGTGGAGTTCATATAAAAAACATGATGCATTGATGCTAACCAATGGCGAAGACGATAGATGTCTAAACACTATACGACCATCGTAATGTTATAGATGAGGAACTCCATGTTTATAATAAAGATAATGATAATTAAACCATGGGTTAATATTCTCTATAATACCCCCAATGTTATTTCCTTAAAATCCCCTAAACACTCCTAATTTGTCCTATGGAATATATAAAAAAAATCTAGAATTAGTATACTTGTGTATCACTACTATATTTTTTTTTTTTGATTCGGTAATTTACTGGTCCAAGCAGGCTCAGCCCTCATGAGCTAGGGGGTAAGAAGGGGATCCCATAATGAAAAAACTTCCGAGAGAAAACGGGGTTTATACCCAAAAGCAAATATCCACACAAACACCCCATATTTGGAGTTGATGAGAGTCGAACTCCCGACCATGAGGTTGGGAGGTGGGAGCTCCAACCATTGGGCTCCCACATGATTCTCATTGTGTATCACTACTATAAACCTAGCAAAACTCAAGTTCAAACAAGTAAAATAATCCGTTATATGCCATAAATAATGATCCCTTGTGCATGTGAACACAATAAAACTTAAGACCCTCTTAATTCGCTTTTAAGATAATACGGAGTATTACACAACAAGAACTAGAGAATTTGGACTAATTGTCCCTAATGTTAACACCTATGATATTGAGTTTAAGCTCTTTATCTAATTGAACAAACTTTTTATTAAAAGGTTTAGACCTGAACTGAAATAATAATAATGATAACAATAACAATAATAATAATAAATATTAATAATAATAATAATTAATATTAATATTAATAATTATAATAATATTATAATAAGAATACTATAATAATAATACTAATAATTAATAATAATTATTAGTAATAATGATAATAATAATAATAATAACAATAATAATAATAATAATAAAATGAACTGAACTGAAAATAAGTCCAAAAGAACAGGCCGTTGGTGTATTATTACTACAATTTAAGTGCTCCCTACAGAATTTGAACATCACAAAATCAAATAACTAGTGAGTAGTGACAAAGATTGCCAGTAGAATGTGATTCTAATTATAATGCAACATGACATCGACATATGCATCTCACATTTACTGTTCGAGTAGCTAGTAATGACATAATACCACCATACTTGTACTTTACCTTCCCCCATATTAAATTCATATTCACAAATTTCTTAAAAAGAAAAGAAAAGTGTGTAATCAATTGGGGTAGAGCATTAGGCTCACTGCCCAAATGACTGTAATATCTCAAGTTGCATCCAATGGTTCTGGTTGTGTCCAGAAACCTACAACATTTACAGTGAACTTCCAAGAACTTTATGTGCAACCAAATTCTGTGACTTCCTATCTTACTCATCCACATGCATAGAGTCTGGCATTTCTTAATCCATTTGGTAAACTATCGTTGCATAGTAAGAAGTTTTCATCTATAAAAAAAAAGTTCATTAAATAGCCACTCTCTCTATATAATTGGCCTTTTTATTGCATATAAAATATGGACAAGGAAGAAACACCAGAGATTTATGAGCTTTAATACACATTATATTATATATTAGCTCAGTAAATAGGTTCAAAAGAACATTAACATATACTCGACTCGAGCTGGCCCTTAATAACTTAGCCTATGTAGTATCTCCCCATACAAAAGTGTGCAAAATCATGGAAGAGACATCGTTTATGTTTCTTAATAATAATAATCTTAATATTACTATCAGAAGGCTAGAGATTATGGACCGTAGATTCCCTGATAAAACCAGCACACGTTATAGAAGGCTTTCAAGCAGCAGTAGTAACCCTAGGAACAGCCTTACAAACCAAAGACTTCTTCATCTCCATAGACATTTTCAAGCACTCAGTCAAATCAACACCATGCTCATCAGAAGGCACCCACTTGAAGTTCTGCAGCATTTGAGCTAACCAGAGCTGAACAGTCGCTAAACCCATCGCCTTCCCTGGGCAGACGCGCCTGCCTGCCCCGAAAGGAGCGAGCCGGAGGTCTGAACCCATGATAGAAACATCCTCCTCCATGAACCGCTCAGGGTTGAACTCATTTGAGTTGGACCAGATTTTCTCATCATGGGTTATGGCCCACATGTTTACCATTGCAGTAGTGCCCGCCGGGACAAAGTGGGGACCGACATGAGTGTCGTGGATCGAGAGACGAGCCCATGAGAGCAGTGGGCCGGGTGGGTGGACTCGAAGTGTTTCCTTGACAATGGCTTGGAGGTAGGGGAGTTTAGGGAGGTCTGAGTCAGTAACTGGGTTGGTTCCAACAATGGTGTCAATTTCAGCTTGAGCTTTGGCTTGGATATCTGGGTGCAAAACCATCCTGGCTAGAACCCATTCAAGTAGGATTGCAACAGTATCAGTTCCTCTGAAGATCATTTCCTGCAATAAAAATAACACAAATAAATAAATAAATAAATAAGGGTTTTCTACTATTTTAACACTTATTTCCCCATATATGAATAAAAGCAAACCAAAATTTTCCAAACTGCAAACTCATTATTGAAAAGATTAAACGAATATGCAAAGGAAAAGTTAGCACAGAAAACATATATATGTACTAGTGAAAGAACCCACTAATTTAGATGCCCTAATTTTAACCCATTTTAAGGTACTAAAGAGAATCATAGTATTAGGTAATGCAAGAAGGAATAAATTATAGGAAAATTCCCAAGAATGTTCTCGAACTGTAGAATAATCCCAACTATAGAAAGTGTCATCTTAAAATATTCGCAAATGACTGGGAATTTGGTTAAACAATTAGCATTTTTCTCTTCCCCTCCCTTGTTCGAGTTAATTAGAGCTTTCACATGTCTTTGTTTCCACCTACTAAACTGGTTATCTAATTCGCTAGATCATTTTGAAAAAAATCCCTATAGATAATTAGAGCTTGCACACGTCTTTATTTTGACCTACTAAACTAGTTATCTAATTCATTAGATCATTTTAGAAAAACACCCCTTACAGTCACAATTATTCCAAACTCTTCCTATAGATGGAATTACTAGTCATAACTCATAGTTCAGATTATTCTCGCAAATTGACCTTAAATGATCTAAAACATAGACATCAAAAGAAATACAAAGAACAAAACCAAAGTCTAAAAAAGGAATTTCCATGTTCATGGCAAACATATAAAATAAGTTCAAACACAAGGACCCCACTTCACACAATGGCAAAAAGAAGAAAAAAAAAAAAACACTCATGCGAACATATTCCATTAACAGTAATAAATGAACCAAAGAAAGAACCAAAAAAACAGTTAAAATACCAACATAAACAACATGAGAAAAAACTTTCAAAATAGAAGAAATAAAATCCAACATTCCAAAAAATACAAAAAAAAGGCACAAAACTTTTTTATAGAAGAGTAAAATTACCCAAAGTAATGCAATCATATCAGAATCAGCAAGTTTGTTCTCTCCATCTTCCAAATCAAGAAGAACATCAACAAAATCTTTAGAAGATCCATCAATATCATCATTATTAATCTTCTCTCTCCTCACATTCCTATGTTCATCAATGATTTTACCAACAAACACATTCACCTTCTCAACAAGTGACTTACACCTCTTCCTTACACCTTGTAAATCCAACCATCTTAGAGGGGCAAAATGGTCACCCCAATTAAATATTCCAAGTAATTCATACCCTTCTTTCACTAACCCTTCAAGTTCTTCAGCTTCATTTGTATTCTCATTCCCAAAGAAATCATACTCTCTCCCAAAAACACTCATCATTACATTATTCAAAGACCCAAAATGCAAAACATTTTTAATCTCAACATTTCCATTCCTACCCATCACACCCTTGACTTCCTCCATCATTCTCCTCCCAATCTCCTCTCTGAGGACCGAAAAACTCGAAATTCTCCTAGGGCTGAAAAGATAGGTTGCGGATATCCTCCTCAAGTTCCTCCAGTATTCGCCAAACGGGGCGAAACCCATTGCCCGGTTAAACAAAAGCTCGTAGGCTGACTCTTTGATGGGTCGGTCAGCGAATTCAGAGCTATTCAGAATCTCTTTAGCGTACTCAGGTTGACTCGCGATCACGTACCGGGTCAACCCGACAGAAAACGCCATTAATGGGCTAGCATGGAGTTTATGGGCCAACTTAGCTAGAATTCTGTGGGTGGTTTCTGAGGTGAAAGCGAAGCCCAAGCCCACGAAAGGGAGCCCATTTGGGCCGGGAATGGCGGAAGTGGGACGGGCTTTGGTGGGCTTGAGGAGAGAGACGGCCCAAGCTAAACCACCTGGGTAAAGGAAGAAGGAGAAGATGGAGAGGAAGAAGATGAAGGAGATGAAAATGGGGAGAGAGAGAATGGAAGAAGTTGCAGAAGGGAGGAGAGAAAAAGAAGAGAGAGCTAAGTTTTCTACCGACATTTTTTTGTTGTTGTTGTTGTTGTTGTTGTTGGAGAAGTTGGTTAGGTTGAAGAGAGAGAAGATGAAAGGATGAAAGGATGAAGGAAAGAAGTGTGAGCAAGGCAGTTATATATAGTGCAGAACTGAAGATACTCATAGATATCAACTTTAATACAGTAATTAGGGAGTTTTAATAGGAAGGCGTGGCCATTGATTTATTGTTAATGGGGTATTATATGCTATAATTATGGTAAGATTATATTCTTTGAGATAGTTAAGATAAGGTAAGGTATAAATCATAATTGGGTATGGCTAGTTGGCTACTACTTAATCTGTTCTCTTCGGCATAAAACAACTGAACTGGATTGAATTGAACTGAACTGAACTGAACTGAATTGAACTGAATTGAACTGAACTGAACTGAATTGAACTGAAATAAATTATAACTAATTAATACTCCCTCCGTCCCAAAATATAGTTCCCATTTCCATTTTGGGTGTCCCAAAATATAGTTCCCATTTTCATATTTAGTTCCACATTTTTTCGTAATTTGTCTAGAAAAACTATGTCCCATCATTTATTTGATTCTTGAATTTTGTTTTTCCTTTGTTTATTCAACCAAAATGTTATAGTTTATGCTTTCTCACCAATTATTCTTCATTCTCTCTCCTAAAATCATCTTTTCCCATACAACATTTATTTAAATAAACAAAAAATCTTTACTATCTCTCTTAGATTTTACTTGCATAAATTACCGTGAAAAAAAGGAAAATGGGAACTATATTTTTGGGACGGAGGGAGTAGTAATGATTATCATTTAGGAACTGAACTAAACTGGAACCGAACCGAACCGGGTCGAACTAAACTGAAAATAAGCTGGGGAGAACAGGCCCTAAGTGTTGGTAAGAAATTGTGCGTGTAATTTGTAAAACCAAAACCTATACTATTGTAGTACTTCCTCCATGTTTTTTTAATTTGCATCATTAAAATGTGGCACAAGAATTTAGGAGAAAAGAGAGGTTGAGAGAAATTGTTTAACAAATAAGGACTGCATGTAATAGGAGAAAGACTAAAGAGGAAAAAAATATGTTGCTAAAAATGTCAATGTTGCAGGTAGGGATGGGCATGGGTCCAAGACCCACCTGAACCCTACTAGACCCGACCCTAATTTAAGGATATGGGTCTAACTTTTCCAGACTCTAAAGGTCCGGTTGGTGCTGGTGCGGGTGCAGTGGGGTCCAAGTAAACATTTTAAGGCACTGGGTCTTGGTCTTAATATTCTAGACCGGACCTTACCCAAACCCGACCCTTAGACCCTATAATTATGTCATATATGTTTTACCTTTTTGTTTTTAAAAGAAAATTCATATATGATATCCCTAATTCCTAATTACTAAACCAACTAAACATTCAAAAGTCAAAACCCTAACTTCACACTTCACTCACAGTAGACTAGTTAGAGAGAGAGAGGGAGAATTTGTCTATCATCGGCACTTCCCTCCTTGTGACCACCTCTACAGGTCACCGAAGTTCTTGACCATTGTGCCACCACCACCTAACCATCTGCACTCACCTTACCATCTCCACTCGCCACCGTTGTAGGTCATGCATCTTTCCTCTCTTTCCTCATGTGACCTTCTTTCTCCTCCCCAACCTATGCACTCGTGGACTTCGCTCCTCCGATCCTCTCTGCTCCTATTCTCCTCGTCTGAGTCATTCTCACCACTCCAATTTTTTTTACTCATTAGTATATTTAGAATTTACAGTAGGTTTGGAATTAGTTGATGTGGATTTTACTTATTGAGTTACACTATGTTTAGAATTCTTTGATGTGGAATATGCCCACTTTAGAATTTCATATTTATTTTGCTTCCTTAATTTTTATGTTTTCCATAAATTTGTTCTCGATATTCTCAGCAATCTAGTGCTGGAAATTGAAGAAAGATTAATAATGTTGAAAATTTGGCAAAGATTAAGAAATTAAATAAACCCGGGCCCTAGACTCTAAGGGTCTGGGAGACCCTTAGGGTTCGGGGGTGGGTCAACTAAAAAAACTAGGGTTCGGGTTTAGGGGCCCGATTGGACCCGACCCGACCCTTGCCCATCCCTAGTTGCAGGTAATATGTAACTTTTTGAGATGGGAAACGTTGCATGTAAAAAACGGGAAGAAATATTTTTTTTTTTGCTTAGGCCCTGTTATTTTGAGCTGAATTGAATTAGATTAAACTAAACTAAATTGTGAGTGAAAACAAATTTAACTTAACTGAAATTAAGTTCAAAAGAACGGGGTCTTTATTACTTAATTTTTGCTCATTTCTAGCTGTACAAATGAGCACAAATGATTGTATAGAAAAATGTTTTTAGATTAAACTCAATTAATATTTTATGTATAGCAACTTTTCATAATTTTAACTTAAAGATAATTACATATACTAATGGTCAAAGTTTTACATTGGGCCTTCCAAAAAAAAAGTTTTGCATTGGGAAGTGTGCATATCAAATGGTTGCATTTATTTAGGGACAAAAGGAGTGCTTTGCTTTGACAATATTTATTAGTTACTCACTCCATTTTTCAAGGATCTTTTTATATACTGTAACAACATAAACCAAAAGTAAGAAATTGAACAATTACTATTATGTGCATCGGATGTACAATAAAAATTACAAATTAAACTTGATATTTAATCTACACATTTAATATATATAAACCTAGATGATCCCCTATAGTCAAATGAAGTGTGTCTCAACATGCATTTTCAAAACATCGACAATTTATAATTTGTACTACTTAGTAATTATTAGAGATTTCAATGGTCAAAATTATGCATTGACATACGTAAAAAGTCAAATTGTATATATTTAAAAAATCAAATGTAATGAGTACATAATTAGTGCAAGATTCAAAATATTTTTTTTTAACCGGACAAGTATAATGTATACTTATACCCACCTGAAAAAATATATGATTTTTTTCTTATCAAACGTGATAGCAGTAATTCATTGCACATTAATGTAGTATGAGATATTGGTAGTAGGATACATTTTTTGGCCCCCGCTGGGGATCCCATGGTAACATGAAGGGCCTTGTCAGACCGTAACCTCTCCCAGGTTAACCCGACCTGAGTTTGCAGGCAGACACTTTCAGTGCTCCTAGTAGGGATCGAACCTCCAACCTTGAGGTTGGAAGGTTTTTCCTTACCACTAGGCCAAGCTTAGCTAGGTTGGTAGTAGGATACATGAGAATATGAAATAGGAGTAATGTACAAGATACGACATTTTTTTTTTAATAAGCAATCAAGCCTACAGGATTCCAAAATCAACAGTAAATATTATTCCCTCCGTGACTACGTCCCAGAAAAGTCTGGACACTTTCGTTTTATGTTTGTCCCAAATTAGTTTGAACACTTCCATTTTTGGCATGGTCTCACTATTAATATATTATTTCTTTTACACTCCTTTGGCCCACACTCTACCTTTTATCAATAAAAAGTTACCCAACTTTCTCTTTCCTCTAACCCCACCAACTCCTATCACATTTTTAAATAAAATAACATTTGATAACCACACTACAACTTATCACCTTAAAATACGTGTCCCAATAAGTGTTCAGATCTTTCTGGGACGGAGGGAGTATAAAATATTTTCATATCTATATGCATGTTTGGTTCAACTCATGGAATGAAAAGGCAATGCAATCGAGTAATGGGAATGAATGAGGACATTGATTGTTATATTTATTGAGGGTTAAGTTCCACTGTGAAAAATAATTACTTTTAAGTATGGGATTATGGAGTGTAACGTAACGTGTTACCATAGGGTTGAGGAGAGTAATAATTACGGTTTTTTCACCAAATACCCCCGACAAATCGCGAAATTCACCATATACCCTCACGGCCCGTTTGGTAGTCGTTAATAAATTGCGGTAATGGGAATGAATTTTAAGTGTAATGTTATTAGAGAAGCACCCTTAAAATCTCCATGGGGAGACATTTTTTCTCCATGGGCAAGCAATCTCACCCCTAAACTTGTGTTTTTGTCTTCAAAGGGAAGCAATTTTCATTACCACTCATTACCACCTACAAGGTGGTATTGGATGGGAATGAAAATTCAAGAAGAAAAGTGGACACTTTAGGATAGATTAGCATTACCATGGGAATGGACAATGATATTCTTCACAAATTTACATACAAATTCATTCCCATTACCACCATTTATAACTAACTACCAAACGGGCCGTCAATGTTTCAGATATTCACCATATACCCCTAAGTTTCAGAAAATGTTCACCAAACACCCTTTTCTAACGGACGTTAAGTTGTTGTTAACGTTATTTACAATATTGCCATTATTAACCCCTAACCCTAATCTTAACCCTAATTCTAACCCTAACCTTAATTATAACCCTACCCCTAACCCACCCTCCCTCCACCTCCCAATCCCTTCCACCCCACCCAGCCCCCCCACCCCCCTCCCCTCCTCCGCCGCGCCCCCCCTCCCCTCCCCGAGCCCATTGACCCCACCCCCTCCCCCGCCTCCCGCGGCCCCACAACCCCGAAAATTCGAAAATCACCACCCCTCCCCCCCCCCAGTAGCCCATAAATTCGAAAATCCCGTAGCCCCCCCGAATTTCCACAGCCCCTTCGAAAATCCCGTAGCCCCTTCGAAAATCCCGTAGCCTAAAAATTCGTCAATAATCGCCATTGTTGATTGTTTAAGGCGCTGCTTGGGAGGGGTGCGGGGGTCCAGGCTAAGCTGCTGCAAGGAGGGGGTGGGGGTGGGCGAGGGGGGGGGTGGGGGATGGCAGGGGAGGGGTGGTGGGTTAGGGTTAGGGTTTAGTGTTTAGGGGTTAATAATGGCAAGATGGTAAATAAAGCTAACGGCAAGTTAACGTCCGTTAGAAAAAGGGCATATGGTGAACGTTTTCGGAAACTCGGGGGGTATATGGTGAGAAACATTGAGGGTATATGGTGAATTTCGCGATTTGTCGGGGTTATTTGGTGAAAAAACCGTAATAATTAAGTAGAAATAATTGTTATCCTGAAGAAATTACTTTACCCCCACATTCTAGACATCTAATATATTAAAAAAAAATCATATTTTCGATCAATACTTGAAAAGCTTATATCAAACATGCTAGTATGCAACTGGAGTCGTTTAGAATTGAAAAAAAGCGTGGCAAAGTTAGAACGATAGAATCATAATTATGGCCAAAGGCCTACAACCATGCTACAATTTCATCAACTCGACGCAAGCCTTGTTTGGCTAGAGTATTCGCCACCATATTGGACTCTCTCTTCTTGTGCTAAATGATGAAACAAGGCTCCGATTTCATAGCGTTCCTGATAAAATTCAAGAAAGTACAAAGAAGTACTCCCTCTGTCCCAGAATACTCTTTACACTTTCCTTTTTCATCTGTCCCATAATACTCTTTACACTTCAATTTTTGGATATGACCCACTATTATTTTAATCTTTCTACCTTTTAAACATTGGCTCACACTCTATCTCCTCCAAATAAAATAATACCACTCCTATTACATACCAACTCTAACCATGACCCACATTCTCTCTCCTTAAAATAAAATAATACTACTTTTACTAACTACTAACTCCTATCACATCTACTTTTCAATAAAATAATAATTGATAATCAAACAACAACTTATCATCTAAAACTATGTGCCTTGATAAGTGTCAAGAGTATTTTGGGACGGATGGAGTATATATTTTTATCAGAGAAAGTATGCTTAAACCTAATTATATAAGTAGTCATTTTATCTCTCATCACCAAAAAATAATCTATAGACATCATTAAATCCGTCCTCAAATAAATTTTGTGTAAGAGTTGCACACACATCTTATAATTTGTGTATGGGATATAGGATTTTTTGGTAGACAATGTGCAAGTGAAAGAAAAAAGATTAAGGCCCTAATTGGCAATTAGCAGGATAGTTGATAGTTGTTAACTTATTATATTAGCTGATAGCTAATTGTATTAACAGGTTTGACTAATTGTTTGTATAAGTTAAAGGTGTTTGTTAAGAAACTGATAGTTGATCACTACTTAGTTGTGTAAAATGACCAATAAGGACATGATTATAATCCATTATTGTACTTTTTATTGTTTATAATTGCAATTTTCAAGAACTTTAGGACATATTTATTAGGATTTTTTAACTAGAATAATACAAACTTTGGCTGTTTCTCTCGTAATAATACAACCTTTGGATTATTTTTGAATATTACAAACTTTATACCAGAATTCCTAGAGTAAGACAAAACCGGATGCAACCTGATAAACAGGTAAAATGGGACACTTGTCGCCATTTCATTAGTTGTTTTTAAAATTGTGGTAAAAAATTAAAAAAAATTTCCTTTTCTTTTTTTTTCTTTCTTCCTCCTTCCTTTCACTGAACTCTACCCCTCACCCACCCCAACCATCGGAAACACCACGTCGACTCCCGAAAATCACCACCCTCCCAGCCTTCACCCCCGAAAACCACCACTCTCCAAGCCTTCACCCCCGAAAACCACCCAACCCACCCACCCCACCCCGAAAACCCCCCTCCAATCTTTCACCCCGAAAACCACCAAACCCAGCCACCACGCCCCCAAAACCACCCCCCCACTCCTTTACCCTTGAAAACCACCAAACCCAGCCACTCCACCCTCGAAAATGACCTCCCTCCACTCCTTCACCCCTGAAAACCACCAAACCCAGCCCGAAAACCACCCCCTCCACTCCTTTGATCACCCCCCGAAAACCACCAAACTCAACCACCCCCAGCCCTGAAAACCACCAAACCAAGCCATCCCGCCCCCGAAAACCTTCGCCCTCCCTGCCAACACTATGGAACCATTTCCTCCATCTTGTAGTTGCCATTGCTTCTTCCATGGTATATGAATGAGATTTCCGGTTGGCTGAGTTGGAGATGTATCTCAACATGGAGGGGGTGAGGGAGGTTCCGTGGTGAGGGAAGGGTGGGGGTGGTTTCGTTGGTGGGGGAAAGGGTTGGGGAGGGGCATGGGGTGGTTTTAGATCATTGGGGGAGGGGAAGAGAGAGAGATATTTTGGGGTTTTGAAATTAAAATTTTTTTTTACTTGTTTTACAGGTTCCAGGTCACATTGACCTATTGTAGTAATTTTGATATAAAGTTTCATATATTACATATTAATCGAAAGTTTGTATTATTTTGAGCGAAACGGTCAAAGTTTGTATTATTGTAGTTAAAAAATCATAATTATTATATACCCCACTTCCCAAACCTCTGATGTAAAAAAGCTCCTCCCCTAACTTTTTCAAAAAGAGCTTTTTGAGCCAATCAGGCATCGGCTATCTCAAACCTCTTTTTACCAAACACTCAAATTAGAGGATTGATTAGTCAAATCCTCTAATATGAGTTCAAACTTTTAATTTTTCCCAAACCTCTCTTTACCAAACACGGCAAAATAGAGAAAGGAGGGGTCCAATACGACGGTATCACACAGGATATGAAAAGTGATGTAAGAAAAGAAGACTTAGTAGAGGGTTCACCTTTACATCATATGAATTTGGTAATAAAATTTTCGTATAAGCTAAAGTTCATTGTGGACGAACGGACTATATATTATATTATTGATTAGTATTGGACCTTATGTTAGCTTCTTCTTTTTTTAAGTGAAAAGGCATTCATTGATAAGAAATCATACATCTATAATAGAAGGCATAAAATAACAAATACATATCAAATTGAAAGAAACTTAATTCTAAACTGGCAAAACCACGATCGTTGAGCAGAAATAACCCTTTTCAATACATCGTCGTCTCATGCAGCCTTCTACGACGGGGTCTAACGACCTGATGTAGTTTTGAGGTGATTTAGTTCAACAGATTGTAACCAAAAAACTGACATTTGTTGCGACCCTGCACAAATTCCTATCAATAAAACAACCTCCAATTTGATACTAGTCAGGACCGGAAAAAACTAAGAATCCACAAACTATACTCACAACTCCTACAAATGAGGGAGAGACAACCCCACAAGAGAGGAGATAAAACAAACCCACCCTGAAAGGGATAAACAAGACCCATGTAGAAGAGAAAAGCCATCACACAGATGGGACATATTTAAAACAGCAAATAAGCAAAGAAGACCCAAATCAAGGAAAGATCTAGAGCAAACAAACTTGCTGATGCCAACCCGCTGCAATAGGGAAGAGATGGCCGACACCCTTACCATATAATGGCGGGAGGGGAGCTCGCCGATGGTCGGGGAGCACCGCAGAAGTGCTGGCGGCAGCGAGCTCCCCACGGATGGAAAAACCTCTAGAGGAAGGAAAGGTAGAGAGAGGGCAAAGAGAAAACTTTTAGGGAGCGAGTCGGTCCCATTAAGCTTTTCTATCTAAAATATCATTAGTGCCTTGACCTAATTTTTGCTCGGAATATGTTATAAGTAAGATTTTTTTTTTGTAATTAGGGTGAAATTAGATTTGCATATTGAAACTTATAAATATTCATAATTAATTTAAGTCTTAACATTATTAATTAATCAAAATATTTAGAAATACTTTTTAATATTTTTAGTAACTCCTAAATGAAGCTGGATATTTTTGTGTAAAATTTTATATCCACTAATAAAATAAAATTTTTCAGAAATGACTAAAGGTGGGGCCGTGGGAGGATGTTTCACAGCTTGATACTTCATTTATCATGCTTGATTATTATTCATCCTCCATCTCTCGACAGCAGGCAGCAGCAATATACCTTAGTATTTACTCCCGAGTCCCATGAGGCCATGAGTAGTGAGTCTCATCCTCCATTCCTCCGCAATGCTGACAAAGTATGAACTTACTGAGTTACTGTAGACAAGTATTAGAAACTTAGTGTTAGACACCATTGGAGCACTCTTCTCAAATTTCTAATATTGATAACCCAGAAAATATTTCTATAGTAAAGATAACAATGTAGCCAATTTATACCTCCTCTATTTTTGTGATATTCGCAACGTTGAAACATTATACAAGGCTGTCTTAAATTTTTTGAGGCCCGTATGTTAATTATAAATTTGGGCTCTAAATATAAAAATATTATGCATAGATTGTAGAATTATAAATAATGTATTCTACAAATTGTTAAACTACTTTTGACAAAATAAAGCTCTGGTTTGAATGATATGGCAAAAAAAACATTTAATTTAAGACTTTTAGGCTCTCTAAAAAGGGAGCCTTGTGTTGTTGGTTACTTTACACGTCCTATTAGACGACCCTGACATTATACAAGGATCAAGGAGAGAAGAAAGATAGAGAGAGATTAATAAAGACTCCCATGTAATAGTAGAAAGAAAGAGAATATATATTGTTAAAAATGTCAATGTTGCAAGTAATAGAGAATTTACTAAAAAAAAATTGTTGCAAGTATTAAAAACAGAGGAAGTATAAAAATTCTTTCTTGACTACCAAGCTAAAGTGAAGTTACTAATTAAAATTAATATCAAAATTCGTACTTAACATTCGTCTTAATAATAATTTACTTCTATTATGTTTTTACCTTTAACAACCATATATTATTATGTTCATATATAATCTAACGCCATTTAATCTATAAAAATATAATATAAATTGGATCATGTTTTTAAGCGTGGGTCGAAATGAAACTAATTGTCTAATATTAGGAATGGATAATTATTTTATGCACATTTTTTAAGGGGAATGTACATAACATGCTACTTGCTAGTATTTAATAGTATCTCAAATGAGTGAATGACATGTTGTTTGTGTAGGAATTAAGGATGGCTCAAGTGGTGAAATTTTCCATCTTTTCTAGTGAAGTCTAGGATTCTTCCTACTCCAAGCATTTACTTGAGATTTAAAGGGGAGTTGGGTAGTTCTGATGAGTGGGATTAGGGATGTATGGCAATTGGGTAGGGCGGGTGTGGAGGATCCATCCTCCACACCCGCACCCGCATAAAATTTCCATCCCCGCCCTACTACCTGCATGGGTGCCTGATGGGACCAAGTTATGTGCGATTATAGGGTGTTGAGAAGTCCATTTTACTAAGGTTTAAGCTTTAAGAAGGAGAGTTTTACTCATTTATACCTTAGTGTGGAGAAGCGGGAGTTATGATGAATTTGTGATATTAGCGGAGATTTAAGGATATTTTGTGGTTATGTGTTTATGATCATTTACAGGTGGATTCCCATCCCGTGGTTGCGATCCATTCAACATAAAAAGACCACAAAAGTCATTGGAGTTAGCGTTATAATGTTATATGGTGGAGGCATCCAAGTCCTCTTTGTAGCTCTACGACATTGTGTGTCCACCATGGACGTTGAAGAGCCCACCTAGAGTGTTTGTGGAGAAGGTAGGAGCTGAGAGCCAAACACGCACTCACGCGTATAGAGGGGTAGTTCGATCTTGGCAGCGCTGCATGCCCGAGCCGCGCACCATAGTCGCACGACTCACGCATACCTAGGCCGGAGCGCCGCTGGGCGGCGTCGAAGGCCCGAGCCGCGCGCTAGGCCTGCCCCGACTCGGGCGTTACGAATGAAGATTGGAGGAACTCAGTACCACACGCCCGACTCGCGCGCTGGACCTGCGCGACCCGCGCACTTCGAGCGTTGGTTTATTTCTCGGCAGCATTGCAGGCCCGACTCGCGCGCTGTGCATGCCCGACTCGCGCACTTCGACGCGGCTGCGATTCTTCGACAGTTTTCGGCTTTCCTTAGGTTTTATTAATGAAAAAAAAACGTTTTGTTTTGGGGGAGCTTGTAATTTCTGAACTGAATTAGAGAGGAGAGAGAGAAGAACCCTAATCCCTTTTTCTCCCTTTTTGAGTTTCTAATGAGTTTGAAGATTTCTTCGATGGATGCTATGTCAATTGTAGCCTAAATCTAGTCTTGAGAACGGTTAATCAAGCTTCGGTCTACTATTGTGAGGTTTCTCTTTGTTAACTTGTTCTTAATTATAATTGTGATTTCTTGATTTGAATCTATGATTGTGGTATGTATTGCTAGGAGTACTACTAGTTTATACATTCGATTTATCATTTGCTAGGATTTAGAATTGATGCCGATTCATCTGTTCTTCTTTCATGAGTAGCAATCTAGGGTTTGATTAATGAATCTGATTATTCTTGATTAATCACTAGAGAAATCACAAGTTCCAATTTGAATATGTTGTGCTATCAATTTGTTAATTGGCTCATTGTTTCCTAGTTCGTTGAAGTTCTTTTGATTTGAATTTAATCTCTGATTAGATTAGATTAATCATTAGTTCAAGTTTTATGATCATCTGATTGTGATTGTTTAACGGTACTTTTGAGGGAAAGGAATTTGATTTCCAACTTTGAGTAATTAAGAGTAAAGTTACATGTTTGAGAAACCAATGATCAATAGTATGAATCGAAGTGGCCATTAACCGAACTCAAGATTCTTCTCTTCTTGATTACATCACTTCTTTATTATACTTTAGTTCTTCGTATTTAGTTATTCATTTATTTAATCACAAAACTACGCAAAACCCCCATTTGATCTATTATAAGCACGAGTTAGTCCCCAAGTCTCTGTGGATTCGACCCTACTTGCCACTTACATTTATTTGTATTGGAAAGAAGGAAAATAAACTTTTATCTTTGGTAGCGCGTACGACCGCGTCCCGCCAAATTTTGGCGCCGTTGCCGGGGACTTGGCAATTACTAAAACGTGTTTATTGTAGATTGCGTTTTGGAATTTCACTTTTTGATTAGTATATGGTTGGCACCCGTGCTACTAACCAAGATTGTGTGGATTACGATCCCGAGTTAGAATTGAATCTTTTCAGGTTGCGAAGGGAATTAAGAAGAAATTTTCAAGAACTTCCATTTGCATTGAATTTGGAAGAAGAAATGCCACCTAGGGTGGAGACTCGTACTCTGAGGGAGCTCACCGCTCCTAATCTTGATCAGCAACCGCTATGTATCACTTTCCCAACACCGGAGACAGGCACGACCTTCGAGCTCAAGTCAGGGCTCATTCATCTATTACCATCTTTCCATGGGCTCAGTGGTGAAGACCCTAACAAGTTCCTATCCGAGTTCCATGTTGTGTGCTCAAGCATGAAACCGAGTAATGCCACGGAAGAGCAAGTTAAGATGAGGGCATTTCCTTTTTCTCTTAAGGATACGGCCAAAGATTGGCTATATTATCTTCCTCCGGGGTGTATCTCCAGTTGGTCTGAGATGAAGAAGCGGTTCCTTGATAAATATTTTCCCGCTTCAAAGTCATCCACACTCAAGAAAGAGATAAGCAACATAGAGCAGAGATATGATGAACCTTTGTATGAATATTGGGAGCGTTTTAAGAGGTTATGTGCAAGCTGCCCGTATCATGGATATAGTGAGGAAGATCTAATCTTATACTTCTATAATGGACTTTCTGATGATGATGTGCGGATGATTAATGCAGCTAGTGGTGGATCGATCATAAATAAGACTCCAGCGAACGCTAGAGCTTTGATAGAGGAGCTTTCTGAAGGCTCCAGACATTTTAGTAGGCGATCCACCCACGAGAAGGTGAATGTGGGTAGCTCAAACACGCAAAATCCCAAACTTGAAGAACAGGTTCAAGCTCTTACCTCACTAGTAAGAGAGCTCATTGTTAAGGGACACACACAACAAGTTAAGGCGTGTGGGATATGTGCTTCAGATCACCCCACTGATTATTGCCCACAACTTCAAGAGGGGTCTAGTGCGGAAGTCAACGCTCTTGGTTTTCAAGGCTCCGGGAATCAAAGGAGATATGATCCTTATTCCAATACATACAATCCTGGTTGGAGAGATAATCCGAGGTTGAGATATGGGAATGAGCAAGGTAACCAACAACCCACACAATATCATCAACCGCAACAACAGTTCATGAGACCCCAAGCTCCAGTTCAGAGTCATCATCAGGGTCAGAATTCAGATGTGAGGCAAAGTTCTACAATGTCTACTGAAGATATGATTAATGCCTTAACCAAGAATGTGACCACCATGCAAGGGAATATGGTACAGTTTCAAGAGGAAACCCGCTCTAGTATAAGGAATTTGGAAACACAGATGAGCCAGGTTTCGAGTGCAGTGAGCAGGCTAGAGGCTCGTGAATTGGGAAAATTACCCTCCCAAACTGAAGTGAACCCAAAGAAGAATGTGAGTTCTATCATGATAAGGGGTGATACACAGCTGACAGAGGGAGAGAGCATGGTTGCAAGAAAGAAGGAAGTTACTTTACTTCCAAAGCATCGACCTCCTCCACCTTTTCCAGAAGCTTTGCGGGCCGATAGGAGGTATGAACGCAACAAAGGTATATACGAGCCCATATGCGAAAGTGAGGTAAGTTCTCCTATTTTAACCAAAGTAGAGAACACTAGTGAGCATGTTTCTGCTATTTCTCATAATGCACTTCCTCCCAAATGTGATGACCCAGGCATGTTTACCATCCCTTGCACTATTAATGAGGTTGGTATTCCTAAAGCTATGTTAGACTTAGGTGCTTCAATTAATGTGATTCCATTTTCACTTTATGAGTCTTTAGCGCTTGGTCCTTTGCATGCCACGAATGTCATAGTGCAATTAGCTGACGGATCCCACTCTTATCCCAAGGGTAAGGTAGAGGATGTGTTAGTTCATGTTGGTAAACTTCAGTTTCCCACCGACTTTTATGTCTTGGACATGGAGTCCGATTGTCATATTTCTCCTGTTCTTTTAGGGAGACCGTTTTTGAAAACCTCCAAGTACAAAAAATTGATGTTGGTCTTTGGGTCATTAACTGTGGAGTTTGGGGGACATATAGAAGCATTTGGTATTCATGAGTCTAAGAATTCCCTAGCGACTGAGCATCCCTCATGCTTTGTGGGTACTATTCAGTCCATAGTGTGTGATACATATGATACCAGTGAGGGACATGAGTCATTGGATGTAGTGAGGTTGCAAAAACATGAGAGACCACCTGATTTACTGCATAATTTTACACCGTTATCACTAACGCTAGTCGTGCAGGAAAATGTCTCATCAAGCTTACAGTACAAGTGTTGGAACAAGGAGTTGAACCACCCCTGACCGATTTTGGGAGGTATAAGGTCGAGCTAACGACTTTAAACTAGCGCTACTCGGGAGGCAACCCGAGCTCCTTTTTCTTTTCTATTTTTCTTTCTTTTCTTTTCCTTCTTACTTTTAAACCTCACCATTTTTATACTCCACCACAACAAATTATCCTTCACCCACCATTACCCCTCTTATTTCCCGAACTATAATTCAAAACACTTTTAGTCAATCATAATCCAACTTAAGCCAAAATACATCAAAAGACCTTTGAGAGGTGTCCATTTGAGAGACGTTGGTGAAATTGGAGGGTCGAGATTGATGAAGGAGTGCATGAGCAATGCTTACGAGCAATGATGCGCATTTGCATACTTGGATTTGGTTCTACTTTTGTAAGGTGCAAAGTTCCAAATTATATTCTCCTCATGAATTTAATTTTGGATTAGTCATTTACTTGGGTGTTATAGGGAGTCGGGTTGTGAGATGGTGTGTGTGTTTTGTCGTCCATGTGTTCTCTTATGTTGTTGAGGTGTGAAGTGTTTTAGTTTGGTATTGTTGAAGAAGTGAGAATTTTTGTGAGAGTCGTTTTTTTTTAGTGTTTCCCTTCTCGTTTCTTGTGTTTTCTTGTACTTGCTCTCACATTGAGGACAATGTCTTGATTAAGTCGGGGGAGGAAATTCTCATTGTTCTATTTGATGCTTATTTAAAAAAAAAAAAAAAAAAAAAGAACAAAAGTGATGAATTGAAACCCGCTGAGTTGAAAACCCGCAAGGGCGGGCGACTCAGGCAATAATGGGGGCCCGGATAGGTTGAAAACCCGAAAGGGCAATCTATGCAAAAAAGTGGCTAATTAGAGCGGGTGAGATGGTGAGCTCATAAATGAAAAAAAAAAAAATGTGTGAAGCTAGGATGAAAACCCGAAAGGGCTCCTAGGCAAAATGAGAGATAAAAGAGAGAAATTTGAAATCATTTGCCGGAGTTGGTGTCATAAGGAGGATTGGTGATATAAGGAGTGTCTCGGGTAGGTTTTTCATCTTGATGTTCGGAGTTAGAGGCGAATAGGTTAGAGCTCGCTCATCATTGGAGGAATAAGGAGTTTGGTGTTGTGATTGTGTTTAGATGGTCCAAGTTCGAGTCCTTTGAGATTTGTCAGGACTCGAATTTGCTTTTGTCATTTCATGGCATGAGGATGGTTGTGGTGTTGTGCAGATTGGAATGGCTTTGAGTCCTTTGAGATCTTTCGGGGTTCAAAGTCATGTGTTTTTATTATCTTGGTGTTGAGCATAGTATGAGAGTGCTATTTATATTATTTCAGGAGAGCTTTTAGTTCAAGTGTGGGGGTGACTCTCACCCTTAGACTTGGCTTTGAGCGAATCGGGGAAATAGCAAACTTTTATCATACACTAGGATGGAGAGATAAGGGGAGTAGTGAAAGGTGAGCAATGGCTTGGAAGGGGTGCCTCATTGACCTTTATTTTGAGTTTACTCGAGGTCGAGTAAAGTTCAAGTGTGGGGGTATTTGATGGGACCAAGTTATGTGCGATTATAGGGTGTTGAGAAGTCCATTTTACTAAGGTTTAAGCTTTAAGAAGGAGAGTTTTACTCATTTATACCTTAGTGTGGAGAAGCGGGAGTTATGATGAATTTGTGATATTAGCGGAGATTTAAGGATATTTTGTGGTTATGTGTTTATGATCATTTACAGGTGGATTCCCATCCCGTGGTTGCGATCCATTCAACATAAAAAGACCACAAAAGTCATTGGAGTTAGCGTTATAATGTTATATGGTGGAGGCATCCAAGTCCTCTTTGTAGCTCTACGACATTGTGTGTCCACCATGGACGTTGAAGAGCCCACCTAGAGTGTTTGTGGAGAAGGTAGGAGCTGAGAGCCAAACACGCACTCACGCGTATAGAGGGGTAGTTCGATCTTGGCGTGGCTGCATGCCCGAGCCGCGCACCATAGTCGCACGACTCACGCATACCTAGCCGGGCGCCCTGCTGGGCAGCGTCGAAGGCCCGAGCCGCGCGCTAGGCCTGCCCGACTCGGGCGTTACGAATGAAGATTGGAGGAACTCAGTACCACACGCCCGACTCGCGCGCTGGACCTGCGCGACCCGCGCACTTCGAGCGTTGGTTTATTTCTCGGCAGCATTGCAGGCCCGACTCGCGCGCTGTGCATGCCCGACTCGCGCACTTCGACGCGGCTGCGATTCTTCGACAGTTTTCGGCTTTCCTTAGGTTTTATTAATGAAAAAAAACGTTTTGTTTTGGGGGCTTGTAATTTCTGAACTAAATTAGAGAGGAGAGAGAGAAGAACCCTAATCCCTTTTTCTCCCTTTTTGAGTTTCTAATGAGTTTGAAGATTTCTTCGATGGATGCTATGTCAATTGTAGCCTAAATCTAGTCTTGAGAACGGTTAATCAAGCTTCGGTCTACTATTGTGAGGTTTCTCTTTGTTAACTTGTTCTTAATTATAATTGTGATTTCTTGATTTGAATCTATGATTGTGGTATGTATTGCTAGGAGTACTACTAGTTTATACATTCGATTTATCATTTGCTAGGATTTAGAATTGATGCCGATTCATCTGTTCTTCTTTCATGAGTAGCAATCTAGGGTTTGATTAATGAATCTGATTATTCTTGATTAATCACTAGAGAAATCACAAGTTCCAATTTGAATATGTTGTGCTATCAATTTGTTAATTGGCTCATTGTTTCCTAGTTCGTTGAAGTTCTTTTGATTTGAATTTAATCTCTGATTAGATTAGATTAATCATTAGTTCAAGTTTTATGATCATCTGATTGTGATTGTTTAACGGTACTTTTGAGGGAAAGGAATTTGATTTCCAACTTTGAGTAATTAAGAGTAAAGTTACATGTTTGAGAAACCAATGATCAATAGTATGAATCGAAGTGGCCATTAACCGAACTCAAGATTCTTCTCTTCTTGATTACATCACTTCTTTATTATACTTTAGTTCTTCGTATTTAGTTATTCATTTATTTAATCACAAAACTACGCAAAACCCCCATTTGATCTATTATAAGCACGAGTTAGTCCCCAAGTCTCTGTGGATTCGACCCTACTTGCCACTTACATTTATTTGTATTGGAAAGAAGGAAAATAAACTTTTATCTTTGGTAGCGCGTACGACCGCGTCCTGCCAGTGCCTGCACCCGCGACGCACCCACTACATCCCCAGCCCACCATCCGCATAGGTACCCGTACCCACGTCATACCCACAGTTTAATATATTTTACAAGATAAAATTATCAATAATATAAGTATATAAATAGGATTTTAATAATAAATATGCGGGGCGGGCAGGGGTGGGGCGGGGCGGAGCGGGCGGGGATGAGGCGGGTATAGCATAAAATCCACACCCGCTCCACCACCCATTGCGGGTACGATTTTAATCCCCATCTCCGCCCCATCCCCGCCAAACCTAGACCCATCCTTGCCCCAATTCTCCTACTTGACCCGCCCCACTGCCATCTCTAAGTGGAAAGTGGGTTTGAGTGAGGCGAAGGGTATGTTCTCTTTAAGTTATTTTTTACAAATTAATTTTATTTCTTTTTGAATATTTTTGAACTTTTAACTTTACATAATTTTTAAACCTTTGTTAACTTTTCTTGATTTTTTTTTCTTACCACTCCTTAAAACTACTCTCTACTTTTTGTCAACGACTTTTACATATTTTTTTGAACTTTTTGAACTTTGCTTATTTAATAATCTGAACTTTTCCAAATTTTTCTTAGAATAAATTTTCTGTAATAGTTGATGTTCTCAACCAGTATGAAGCAGCTTCCGGGCAGAAAATTAATTATGAGAAATCGGAGGTTTCTTTTAGCAAAGGAGTGAGTGTTGAACAAAAAGATGAATTGATGAGTATGCTGAACATGAGACAGGTGGATAGACATGAGAAGTATCTGGGCATCCCGACTATCATTGGAAGATCAAAAAGAGCAGTCTTTGGTGCGTTGATTGATAGAATATGGAAAAAGCTTCAGGGGTGGAAAGAAAAATTCTTGTCCTGTGCAGGGAAGGAAGTCCACCTCAAAGCAGTCATCCAAGCAATCCCAACATACCTAATGGGTGTGTACAAACTTCCTGCTTCGATTATTCAAAATATTCACTCTTTGACGGCAAGATTTTGGTGGGGGCAAGATGGTGAAAAAAGGAAGACTCATTGGAGGAGTTGGGAGAAAATGTGTACTCCAAAGTGGCTTGGTGGCATGGGTTTTCGCGATTTAGCGGTTTTTAATGATGCACTCTTAGGGAGGCAAGCATGGCGCCTTATCCGTGCTCCACACTCACTCCTTGGGAAAGTAATGAAGGCGAAGTATTATCCTCATTGCGACTTTCTTGATTCTTAATTAGGGCACTCATGCAGTTTTTCGTGGAGAGGAATTTGGGGTTCGAAAGCTTTGGTGAAGGAAGGTATGTTATGGCGTGTGGGGAGTGGGACAAATATTGAAATTTGGAAGGATCCTTGGTTAGTTAAGGAAGAGGGGCGGTTCGTGTCTAGTGCAGAGGTAGTAGGGCTCCACTATGTTGAAGACCTTATTGATCATGAGACTAGAGAGTGGCGAACTGAACTTGTGGAGGAGGTATTCAATGAAATCGATTCTCGAGGTATTCTTTCCATCCCTCTTAGTAGCAGCGGCAGGCATGACGAGCTCACATGGGCTTATTCCAAAGACGGTATGTATTCTTTTAAATCCTCTTATATGATTGGCAAGGGGGGTAGTTTGGATACACTTCACCAAGCATGGAGTGATATTTGGGGGCTGAATGTTAGTCCGAAAGTCAGGCACTTTGTGTGGAGATTGTGCACAAATACTCTACCGGTGCGGGATCTTTTGGTGCGTAGGCACATGCTCACAGATGCCTCGTGCCCTTGGTGTGGTGAGAGAGAAACTATGGAGCATGCTTTGTTTGACTGTCCTCGAGTCAGTGAACTGTGGGAAGAGTGTGGGTGCGTGGAAATGGCAAAGTGGCAGGGGGTTCCCTCTATGTGTGATCTTGTGGCTAGCTGGAAAAATATCCAACCGAAGAAGAAGCAAATGGGTTTGTACCTTGCGTGGGTCTTGTGGGGTGAGAGAAATCTAAAGATTTTCCAAGATAAAGTTACCCCCAATGTTGTGCTGTTGATAAGGGTACAAAGACTTGTGGAGGAACCAGGTAAGTACGCAAAATCGATCTATGTTCCTATGAGGATCGTAGTCCCCGCGTCGTCGAAGATATGGAGTGCACCACCTGCTGGGGTGCGTTAAACTCAACACCGACGCCTCTCTTGCCGATGAGGGGTGGATTGGGGCCGGGTGTGATAGCTCGAGATGAGAAGGGGTACATCTTGTTTGCTGCTACAAGACGATTTCGTGCTTTTTGGCCATCGGAAATCGCTGAAGCTAAAGCCTTGCTGATGGCTATTCGTTTGGGGAAGAAATATAAGCTGGAGGATGTCATTATCGAGACGGATTGTCAACTATTAGTGAATAATTAAGCTTTCCACAGGGGCAATCTACTTATCTGACTTAGATGCTTTGCTTAGTGATTCAATCTCACAAAGTACGCTTTTAAATCCATTAGATGGTCTCATGTTAGAAGGGAAGGTAATTACGTAGCTCATCATTTAGCTAAACTAGTTCCATTTGGAGTGGAGCACATGCCCGGTCCCCGAGCCCGGGGCGAGAGGGGCGGCCGCCCGGGGCATAGGGAGAAAAGGCCCAATAAGTTGCTGTTTCGCAATCTGTTATTACGATAAATAAAATGCACGCATTGCATTTATCAAATATAACTTGTTAGTTCCTTGGTTTACTGATCGACATAATGATTCCATTGCATTTATGTACTCAGGTTCGAATCCCACGTAGATATTTTTTTTTTTCTTTTTGGTTTTCTTTTATTTCAATGATTTTAAAATATATAGCTTCAGTTTCTTTTTTTTTTCTTCTTTTGGTTTTCTTATGTTTCCAATGATTTTATATAACTCTTAGTTTTTAGTAAGTGGTTTTTTTTTACACGAGGTAAGTGATTTTTTTTCCTTCTCATATAGAGTAATTGTGTCGCTTTTACTATTTCACACCCCCTTTAATTTTATATAATTTTCACTTTTTATGTTTACGTTGTTTTTTTACTCTAGTTCGACTATAAAGTTACTAATATATAAGAACAAATGTTAAGATGAAATGTTATTAAATTTATCTCAATGTATATTACTTTCAAAAATTATTCAAAAAGGCCAAAGCGATTACACAATTTCGTAATCCAAAACCTAGACTCCAACAGACAACTCAATTTAGAGGAAGACATGATAAGTTTAAGAAGCAACATATGACTTAACTTCGGAAGACATGTCATAAAAATATAACCAATTAACCATTAATCCAGTGGGTATCTTATATAAAATGTAAGTAAAAATAAATCCAGATTTTATGAGTTAAGAAACCCATATTCAAACGAATTTTGACCATTAATATGTCAATATATGTCAAGTATAGTTGGCATCGGAGAGGCCCATTTTTCTTAATTCGCCCAACACTCCAAAATATCAAGGACGGGCCTGGTGGAGCAAATATGGGAAAATCATTGTCCCCATGATATCACTCCGTATGTAATCTTGCATAATTTGTCCCGATCTTAATACTAGTTTTTGCTTTTCCTCAAAAAAAAATAACCCGAATACGAGTAGAAAGGAAATTTTGTGCTTGTGCCTGGACAGATATGCCCCTATTGCTCTAATGATTACCCTTCATCGCTTCCTTTTTTATTGGGAAATTTCGTGGTATTTGAGTAGTCATCAGTCATCACTATCTTGTTCCTAAGAAGTATCATTATATTATTATACTTTGATTAATAATCATAGCCTCCATCTCCACTGATTATCTAGCTGATTATTGCCTTTTCCCCGTTCCCTTCTCACGATATCTATTGCTGTTTTCAGCTTTTCACGATGTATGGAAATTGGAAGCACTGATAAATGAAGTATTTCAAATTTATCCAAAGATTCTTGTTCTTATTACTAGAGCTGGTAAACAGCTAAAATCGAATCACCTTCGTGTCAGGTTCACCAGTTGACGGGTTAAATCCCTTAACTCTAATCCAACATGTTTATGAAATGGGTCAATAACCCTTAACTCCGATCCAAATCGTTTATTAACTCATTTATCAAGCACACACATATGCAAAAACTAAACAAGTAAACCTCATGTATTAATTGACCCACTTCTTTTATACTAATATTTTACTTTCCTAAAAAAAAAAATCTTACCGAAATGAACAAAATCGAACAACCAAAAAACAAATATTATAAACTTCCTCCGTTTAGAAATAATTGCACCATTTCATGTTTTCACGCTTGTCAATACATGATTTCAAACATTAATATCTTTAATTATCAATAAGTAAAAATTATAAAGATATACATTAAGATGAATCTAACAAGATCTCATATGACTATTTGTTTTTTAAACTATAAATCACAAAAGACAAACAAAGTGTAAGATATGAATAGTAAACACTATACAAATTGTGCAACTATTTCTTAAAGAGGGACATAGTTACGAAAAATATTCAAACTATTTTAAGACAAACTAATAATATTGATAGTAGCATAACAGTTTTACAATTTATCGTATCGGGTTTGGTTTAGAAAATTCAACCCTAACCCACCCCATTTAGTAAATGGATCGTGTCGGGTCAACTCGCCTACTTAAACTTGTTGAAAACCTTAGCCCAAACCAACTAATATCGGGTCAACCTGCTAATCTTTGGATAGTTTTGTGTCTATAGACTAATCATCTTTGTTATGAAGCACTTTCTAAGTCTATAGAAATAGTAAGTATCGTGTGCACCGGGTGCACACTAAATTTATCGTGACCACTTCATTTTTAGTTAGAAAATGTCATTTTTTTAAGTCAAAATAAATTCACTTTTATGTCAAAAGATATCATTTTGAAAAAGAAAGTGATGTTCTTACCTTAAATATGTCACTTCTATACAAGTGAAAGTGACCCGTTTAGCATAAAAATGTTACTCATGTCTAACAAGTAACTTTTTTATCTCAAAGCTAGGGGTCATCTCTATATAAGTAACTCATTTAAAGCAAAAATGTTATCTCTGTCTCACATAGGTTATAGTGCACCCATCTCATTCAAGAATTTGTGTTTTTGAAAATTGCAACATTTCGACTTTTATACTAGTCATTTACTTCTTTAGAATTATAATAAGTGACACGTATTCCTTTTAGGGAAATGTTGCAATAAGTAACACATAGCTCAAAATGGCAAAAAATATTCCAACTTATTACACTTTTGCCATTATTTAATTACTCACCAACTTAGTGCTTGTTTGCTATACATGGGAATTTAATTCCTGTAGGAAGTTTCATTTCCTAGGAAATTACTTCCCTTATGTAATTCCTAGGAAATGACCTAAATTTGTTTGGTTGACATCAAGGAATTTGCAATTCATGTGAGAATTCTGATTGACCAAGGGGGGAGTGGGTAATTAAATTCCCACATTTTGTGGGAATTTCAATTTCCCAAGGAATTTCCATTGCACCCATTTTCTCAATTTCCTGTCAACCAAACAACTTACCAAATGAGAAAATCATGAGAATTTTCATTGCCTACCTAAATGAGACACCTACTTCTAAATTCCGGGTGGCTTGAGAAAGTTGGAAGCCCCAAAAAAAGATCCTATGGAGTCTAGATTTGGGTTGCATGTGAAAAAAAAGCTTGAATTTGGGGATTCTTTGTTCCCTCTTCTTCGAAGTCACCAAAAAAAGGTGATTTAGAGAGTCGTCAACTGCTGTCAGTGTAAAATACTGCCTCCGGTCTTTATTAGTTTACCCCTTTTTATGGGGCACATTTACCGATACACTAATTTGAACCTTAATATCTCTAATTATCAATAAGCAAAAATTACAAAAATTTGATATTTGGATACTACACATTGAGATGAATCTAACAAGATCTCACATGACTATATTTTTCCTTAAGTACAAATCACAAGAGATAGTCAAAGTCATGTATGTGAATAGTGTCAAAAGTCAAAAGGGGTAAACTAATAAAGACCGGAGGGAGTATAGAAAAATGATGCTTCGATGGGATTTGTGTTGATATCTTCTTACTCTTCTCATAATTGTTGTTTAATTGTCACTTTTGCTTGTTTTTCTTATATGCTTTGATTTTGGGATGTTGCTGTTATTTTCATGGTTATTTTGAAGATTATGATGTTATTAATGTTTGTGGTGATAATTGTGTTAATTTTCTTCTGTTTTCATGGTTATTTTTGAGTTTAAATTGTTTGTGCTATACTGATATTTGTGGGAATTGGTTGCTGTTAATGTTTCTGCTCGATTTTGTGAGATTATGATGCTTTTCATGGTTATTTTTTAGATTATCATGTTAGTTGTGTGCCGGTTTATGTGCCATCATGTTGCTGTTAATGTTTCTGCTGGAGTTTGTGACATTATGATGATATTTTAGGGTTATTTATGATATTATCATGTTAGTTTTATGTTGGTGTTTGTGTGATTAGGCCGATGGCCCGGTATTGTTTGTGCTGATGATTGTGAGATTATGATGCTACTTTAATGCTTATTTTTTGAGATTACAACGTTAGTTGTATCTTGGTTTTTGTGCCCTTATGTTCTTTGTTAATGTTTCTATTGGAGTTTGTGAGATTATGATGATTTTTTGGGTTATTTTTGAGATTATCATGTTAGTTTTATGTTTGGCGTCCGTGTAGTTAGGCTGCTGGCCGGTATTGTTTGTGCTGATGATTATGAGATTATGATGCTACTTTCATGTTTATTTTTTTTTAGATTACAATGTTAGTTGTATGCTTGGTTTTTGTGCCATTATGTTCTTTGTTAATATTTACGCTTTGGAGTTTATGAGATTATGATGCTTTTTTAGGGTTATTTTGAGATTATCATTTTAGTTTTACATTGGTTTTTGTGTGATTAGGCTGTTGGTATTGTTTGTGCTGATGATTGTGAGATTATGATATTTTCATGCTTATTTTTCAGATTACAATGATAGATTTTTGTTGGTGTTTGTGTGATTAGACTGCTGGTATTGTTTGTGTTGATGTTGTGACATTAAGATGCTATATTCATGTTTCCCAAGTCCCCTATCCATGGTCTAACTATCCCACCCATAAACATCACCTTTGTTATAAAGCTTTTTTTATTGTCAAACCTTGTATGGGTCTTCCTCCTCTGACAGTAGGTAAAATCTATGAGTTACTTTGCTCATAAAAAACCGTTTCTCATCTATGTGCACCATGTTATATAAACACTCAAACCTTGCCTTATGTGTGAGTTTTTTTGGAATGGTTTGTGAAACGATAAGCTTTATTCTTGCTACTTTGTGTTTGGGAGTTAGTTTGGGTTTGATTGAATTTGTATGGCACCTAAGAAATTCCCTCTTAAGTAGCCTATAAACACTGGAGGAACACCTCCAAAGCAAAGACAAATTAAAAGACCTAAGAGTGGTCCTTTGCTTTTATGGTATCTCTTTCATTTTTTCATCAATGATCTTGGGTTTTCCTGCCACTGTTGCCACCTTTTCTATTAGCAACATTCACCTTAGCTCCAAGCAACTTTTGTTTCTTTGCAACTCTCCATATTCTTGCCAAAGTTGACCTACTGCATCCATATATATGTTGAATTTTTGTTAACTAATCATGACCTCTTGCAATGTAAAGTCTTCATTTGCAGTTGTGAAAAGGTTTGTGACAATTTGTCTTCTCACTCTATTTGGTATATTGGGTCTCTTTGATGAACTGACCTCTTGTTTTGTGCTGGCCACATAATTTTTTGTCATTGTTAACCCATTATCATCTTCATTTTCAGAATATGAGGAGTAGTATCACACCTCCTCCTCATCACCTTCACCTTCTCCCTCACTAAATTGGTTCATTTATTTCTCCATAAGCAACAACTCCACACTAAGTGTGGGAATGTCATCATGTTCATGTTGGAGTTCTTGAAGTAGCAGCAGCTCGTCCTCTTCAATTTGCATGTCAACAGCCAAGCCTCAAATGCTTCATCCATTCTACTGTGTAGTGTGTGCATGTGCACTGAATTTTTTTTTAATGTGAAGTGTGTGTTGGTGGCAGGGAAACCTCTAAAAAAATCAGATGAAGTTTTTTTGTAAACAAAAATAATAATTTGTGAAGTGTGTGCTAGTGGTAGTGAACTATACTGATGAACTTGTGCGAATAATTCTGATGGGTTCTGCTTCCCCTTGTGTTTAAATAGTGGTGGCGAAAAAATAAGAGAGACAAAGTTTAAATGAAATTTGAAAATTTTATTTTGGAGCCAAAGTTTAAATGAGACTTTGGTTTTTCAAAAGAACGAGTACCATATGCTTTTTGGGGACCACTACTTTTTTCTTAAAGAAAGCAATTAACTCCTTTAACCATGTGGTCCCAACTTTGTCTCTCTAGATGCATTGATATTTCCCTACTCTCTCTGTGTGCAACTTATTAAATTTACGGAGGAAGTATCTTTTTATGACCATGTTGTTTATATAAACGGTTACTCATTTTGTCTTGGATTAATTCGAACAACGGTTATTTCACCAAATACCCTTGACAAATCACAAAATTCACCATATACCCTCAATGTTTCAGATATTCACTATATACCCCTGACTTTTCAAAACTGGTTACCACCTACCCTTTTTGGTAACGGACGTTAAGTCGCGTTTGCGTTATTTACGGCCGTCTTAGTGATTTATGGGGCCCTGTTCTAAAATCGAAATTGGGCCCTATACATATATATTCATTTTCAACATAACAAATATCTTTTTTAAACATCAAAATATTCAAATTTTTATTCAAATCAATAATAGCAAATCAATACAAATTAAACTTTATAACAACCTTCTATCTAAAAAGTGCGGTTATCGTGGCATTCTTTGAAGCAAAATTATCAATTAAATCTTCATATTCTACTTTCTCCAAAATATCATTCTCAATTGCTATCAACGCCAATCCATTAAGTCTCTCTTGCAACATTGTTGAACGAAGATATGACTTCAATATCTTCAACTTTGAGAAACTTCTTTCTGCAGATGCAACAGTTACAGGAATAGTCAACAAAATTCTATAAGCAACACTTGCATTAGGACACCAATACACATATTTCACTAAGTTCAAAATGTCAAGAGGTCCCTCTATGTCGTCGGGCAAAATTTCTCTAACCAACTTCAACTCCACAAATAATTCATTCCCATCAATATTAGATTGATCATTAGATTTCAGTGCATTTTCAAGTTTAATACATGAAGACTTTAAACTCAAATCATGCAATGACTTCAAATTATGAGAAGTGAATAAGAAACCAAACATACTTTCATATTCCTCAAATTGCTCAAACCTCTTATTAAGAGAGATGATTGCTTGATCAACAATGTAAAGAAAGTAATTAACTCTAAAGGATTCTTGTGCAGATAATGGAGCAATTGATGATGTGCTTGGATTTTCATCAAAATGTTTTTTTCTTCGAATTTCACGCCATTGAGGAAAGATAGGATCAATATCCATTTCCACTGCAAGTTTTTTAGCACTATCCAAGGCATCTTCAAAACCATTCTCTCTATACTTCTCAAAAAAAAAAAATCAAACCCCTTATTTTTCTCATAGCCACATCAATTTGCATATCATTTGATTGTAAAAGCTTGCTTACCGAATTAATTGCACATAATATGTCATACCAAATTATTATTGCAATTAAAAACTTAAAATCACCAAGCTCATTATTTGCTAAGGATTTAGCTTCACTTTTTATTTTGAAATCATTATCACAATCACCTACTTCAAGTAAGCTTCTCCTAAATCAGACATTTGGAATCTAATAGCCTCAACACTTTCTAACCGACTCTCCCAACGAGTAGAGGATAAAGATTTAGGAGTTCTTTTTTTCACATTGTCTTTCAAAATTTGCCATCTCTTAGTAGAAGCTGCAAAAATTGTATATATGCGTTGAATGACTCCAAAAAAATCTCTAGCTTTACTACATGAGTTGGCCATGTCACATAATGTCAAGTTTAGGCTATGAGCCTATGACAACCACAAGATGTATAAAAAGCTCTAGAATTCAAATCCAACAATTTCTTTTGAACTCCTTGATGTTTGCCTTTCATATTTGATCCACTATCATAACCTTAGCCTCTCACATCCATTACATCAAGATCAAGATTTTTCAACTCATTTATTAAAACATCAAAAAGCCCTTGTCCAGTTGTATCATTTACATTCAAAAATCCTAAGAAAGATTCCTCAATGCAAACAGGATTTGCAGAAACATTGACATATCTCAATATCAAAGTAATTTGTTCTTGATGGCTAACATCAGGAGTACAATCAAGTATCACTGAAAAGTATTTTGCTTGTTTAATTTGCTTAATAAATTCAGTTTTAATTGCGGAACCGAGTAAAAGTATCAACTCATTTTGGATGGTATGACCAAGATAATGATATTGAGTCTCATAATTAGTAATACGCTTGACATGTTCTTGGACAATTGGGTCAAACTCTGCCAACATCTCAATTAAGCCCAAAAAATTACCATTACTTTTTTGGTAGAGTTTCCCATTAGAACCACAGAATGCTGATGTTTAACCAAAAATTTGACAACTGAAATAATTCTTTGGAACACTTTTTTCCAATGATCCTTTTCTTTCTCAATTAATATTTTGAGTTGTCTTATCAATAGTTTGATTCTTTTGAAATCTTAGACGCAATTCATACCAAGTGGTCATATTTTTAACATGATCCATGCTTATCTCATGTTCTTTAAGTCTTATGCCAATATGACCCCAATTAGAAAAGCCTTCATTTGTTAATTGACCCCTACCAATTCCTTTTTTAAATAATTTACAGCAAAAACAAAAAAAACCTATTGATGGGTTTTAAATATATACCGCAAGTGCACGGTGTCTGTTGTTAGCAGAAAGTGGCAAATACGGGTCGATCCACAGGGAGAGGAGTTCTATAGATTTGTGCTCAATTATTTAACTACTTCAAGAGATAAATTTGATTGAATAATTAACAACTAAACTAGAATAAGCTAGAACACAAAAAGATGGAAGTTTATCAAATAATATAAATCCTAGGGCAATCGATCGGTCCACCATGCTTATACCAATTTAATCACTACAATATAGTTCAACAATACTTGGATTGAGGTTCAAATAATTAGAGTATTTCGTTAATCCTACGGTCGGGCCTTAACAACTCTTAGATCAACATATGCCAGTACGATCGCTCAACATAATCAGACCTACCTATTGTAACAAGCCTCTAATGAGTATGATCTTTCGATTCTAACTCCTATTAGCTAAACATAACCCATGATATTGCGCAATTACATGAATTAAACAAGCATAACAAATCAATAGGAAATTACTCTAATTCAGTCCGAATATCGAAGAACTTTAAACCACAATCAAATAGGTATAAAGATGGCTTCCCTCTCTAAGCTCTAGAAATAGACTACTCACTCATGATAATAATAAACTCAATAAACATAATGCAAATATAAGAATTCATTAAAATAAGCAAAGTAAAGAAGAATACCGAATGATTGAAGAACTATGAAAACGAAATTGATGATCTTTATAATCTTCAAGGGCAAGAGTTAATACAAAGCTAGAGAGAAAAAGACTAAGTGTTTTAAACCTAAAAACGCCGAAAATAAAATGGATAATCAAAAATACTAAAAGCCTATTTATAGTTTCTACAAAACCGGCTAAAAAAGGCAAAAATTAACCTTCTGAAAAAACCGCCCGGTCGACCAGGCAAAACCGCCCAATCGGCCAACGGTGATCTGAAATTACGACAAAGCAGGAAATTCGCCCGGTTAACCGGGCAGGGCCGCCCGGTCGGGCGTACAAGCGGTTTTTACCCTCTTCTCGCCCGGTTGGCCGGGCTAACAAACCTTGGAGAATGCTCAATTTTGTGACTCGCCCGGTCGACCGGGCGAGAGTGATTTCTCGCCATTTTCCTTGCATTCTTCGTCCAAAACACTTGTGCAATCTCCCGAATCTTCTATGGGCCATATGTGACCATTGGACTTCCGTTCCGCAACTCAAATAAAGGTTTTGGAAGCCTAATATGCAAAAAAATAGCTAACAAACGGAAACGAGTCCAAACATATCAAATCACACAAAAACGAGCTCAAATGAGCTCAAACCGGCATTCAAAGCTAGGGGAATTGGGTTAAATACTCTATATAAAATAGACTCATCAAAATCCCCCAAGCTAACCTTTTGCTTGTCCCTAAGCAAAACTACACAAACGAGTTATAAGATATAACTGTTTCACCCCATAAAAAATGCAGTTCGAAAGTATTAGTAGACTCAAAAATCAATCAAGAAGGCATGCATCATTCATCAATCCTTTATATCAAGCCAACGACCAATCACCGGGAAAGACAATCAAGCAAGGTCACTGCGCATATCATGCAAATGCTAAGATGGTGCTCACAAGGGGGAACACTCTTCTCTCATTTTTGTGGCAGGCAAAAGATGTGCCCGATCACTCTCCATTCCCACCATATGTCCCTTCCCAACTCACTACTCTCGTGTGTTTAGAAGGTAACATAATGACACTCAACCTAGTTTAGTCGACTCAGAAATGACACTTACTCTTTAACTTTGATCCATCGACTCACTTTCAATTCAATAATGCGACCCATAAAGATCAGGAGGACTTTTAAATGTTGTAATGGGGCTGAGGCTAAGGGTATGGAAATTTTTTGGAATGTGGTGGATAAACCAAGCATGGAGGAGCATAGACTAGCAAAACTAGGCCAACGAGACCTTCATAACTTCACTCACTTATCTCCAAAATATCACAACATTCACTTTCCCAACTCAATCACTATTTTCACTTTCTTTGAACTTGTTTTGCTTTTCAAACAACACTTTATTCAAAAGTTTCAAACTTTTTGTTCTTTTTCTTTCCTCTTGTCTTTATTTTTTTCTTCTTTCTTTTGGATTTGTTGTTGTTGAACTTCCTTTCTTTCTTTTTTCCAAACACGAAGTAATAAGTCGATCATATACTCATCATGATCTAACTCCAACTAGCACACCTCCCTACATACATAACTAACAAGACAACCCAATCACTCAACTAATGCTCCCCCAAGCTAGGCTTGGGACAAGAATCAAATAAGGCTAAGGGCTTGTAATAAAGGTTAGTAATCAAAACAGTCAGAAAGGCTTCAGCGGGGCTAGAGATGGAATAATGTAATCAATTACAACTCTGGAGCTAGAAATTATGAAAAGAACGCCTCCATCATGTCAACATGTATGCACATCAAATTTTCAAAGAGTATAGGATCAAAATCAAGATCAATGTCATAACCGAGGAACTAATCACACAACAAAGAGGAAGACTGGATGAATGATAGGCATCCATGGCTTAAGAAGTCTCACAGTCTAACCAACTTAGCTCCACAATCAATGCAAGTGCCACAAGTATCAAGCAATCAAGGGTCATGGAAGATTGAAAATCAACTCAAGACTAACAAATACTCATGACAACTATCATAGATTAAGAGTCCAAAAAGTCATTCAAAAATTTTGGGGTACAGGGAAACAATCATGCAACTCATAATGCTCGTATGTCAAACTCGTATTTTGGTAATTTTTCAGTTTTTTTTTTTGAAAGCAATGAAACTAAACTAAGGAAAGCAATGAAACTAAACAAACTACACTACAAAGCAGTAAAAAGAGAGGGGGTGTACTTACAGAAATCCTCCCCCCAAGCTGAACTCGACAATGGCCTCATTGCAGCAAGAGGGAAAGAAAGGACTCACTCGTCATCATCAGACATATCGGCAGTAAAACCGCCATCGGTAGTACCTGCATCACCAAAAGCATCCTGGCTAGAAGTATCATCCCTAGCATGGTCAGTGGGGTCAGGTACCTGTGGTGTGTACCATGAAGGGTGGGTGGCATCATGGGCAACAAGCCCCTGGTGAAAGTAGTCATGGTAGATAGGGTACAGGGCATAGCGCATGTCGGACTCCACGGTGGTCAATCGTGTGTCCAAGGAAGTCAGGTGAGTCTGGATGGTAGCCTGACCAAGCTCAAGGTGGCCCATCTGTGAGGTAAGGGACTGATGTCCCTGCTCGAGGCGGGTAAGGACCGCCATCATTCATAGGATCCATAGGTGTGGAGGAGGAGGAGGCTTCCCCAACGGGCTGCCTGTGGTAGGTCCGCAGAGGTCGTCGAGCAATGAGCTCTTGACCCCGCATAGGAAGGAGGTACGACCCCACACCAGGTTCTAGGCGGGTCTGAGCAAGGTCAGGAAGAAGGATAGACTCCTTCTTAGCAATGAACCACCTAAATTTGTTCGCAGACTGGGCGGTTATCCATTTAGCATTGGTCATATAATCAATGCCAATCTCAGCGGGACCAGCTACAGCATTGCTAATGTCAGGAGTATAACCAAAATGAGCAGCAATAGCGGTAATGAGTCCACCTAAAACAATAGGTTGCCCCCTAACACTACCATCATCAAACAAGGCAGGCAAATTAGCGGCAGTCCGCTTTAGTTGGGACACAAACAGGTAGGGAAGGCACAAAGAGTAATCAAACTCTGGAAACAGATAACTACCCATCAAAAAATCTCCTGTTTTTGACAGGAGTGGGGCTCAGCACGCCCAAAAAGTGTGAATCCCAAAAATCGCTGTAAGTAGTGAAGGCTGGGAAAATGGAGATGGTCTGCAGACATATGCTGGGTGTTAACATCCTCATCTCCTGTGAATGCGGTCCACAAAGTATTAATTCGAACAGTGGGAGGGGGCGATGGTCATCAGTAACAGGGAGGCCAAAAATAGCAGCTAATTGGCCTAATGTGAGTTCTCGATCCTCATTCTTGAGGCGAAAACGGAGAACTTGATTTTTGTTCTCTACTTCTAATGAGCTCAAGAATTCAAGTGTAAGATGCCTATATGTCCAGAAAAACATGCCAAACATTGTTCCCAATCCCAATTTCTCAAATAGTGTCTTAGTTTCACCATATATACCCAAAGCATGCAAATAATTGGTATCAACAAAACGGGTGGGGATTATATTCCGATATTTCAACTTTTCAAATCTTTGTTTTTGCTCTAGAGATTTGAAAATTACCTGCGGGAGTGTTGGATCTGGCGGAATTGGATTGCTTGATTCCCCTCTTGTGCTTTGCCTCCTCTTGCTTGGCCTTGACATGGTGAAAAAAAAATGAAGATTTTTGTGAGTGAGTGAATTGAAGTGGGATAATGAAGAAAATTGAAGGAGAAGATGGAATTTGTGAATGGAGAAAGGTAGGATGGAGTTTGGCTATGGAGATTTTGAGGAGAGAGAAAGGGTTTTTGGGAAAGATGAGTGAAAAAGAAAGAAAGAAGTGAAATGAGAAAAGAAAAGGGGGGCGGAATTATAGGGACGCTGAATCGAGTTTCTGGCCGGTCGGGTTGATTTTTTTTTTCGAATTTTCTCTTCGCAGCGCTTGATAGGCAATGGGGGAAGTGCACCGGCCCGGTCGGGCGCTTGCGCCCGGTCGACCAGGCGAAACTCAAATCTTCAGCACTCCAAAGGCATTGTCGCCCGGTTGGCCGGGCGAAAGGAACCTCAAAAGTGCTTGCGCGCCCGGTCGGGCTGCCTTGCCCGGTTGACCGGGTGAAAATCACTTATCCCCTTTTTTCGAAATTTTTCGTTCACCCCTTGAAACTAGCTAGGCGCCCTGTTTGGCAAACTCGCCCGGTAGGGCAAGTTAAGAGGCCTGATAGGGCGAGCTCGCCCGGTTGACCGGGCAGATTAGTTTCAAGCTATTTTTTCGTCAAAATTTTCCCATGTTGTGATATTGACCCCCTGCACTGCTGCACACACTAAACTCGTCCAAGTATCAGTACACTCTCTCTTACCTCTCTAAGAAAATTAAGAAAAGTAATCTAAACTAGTAAAGAAAAAGAAAAGTAAAGACGGGTTACCTCCCGCAAAGCGCTGGTTTAGAAAGGTCCCACACGACCGTAGTACCTTAGATTTCAAAGTGGGGGAGGATCGAAGTAGATAACATCTACGTGGCCTATGAAAGCGCCCTCATGGTACAGTTTCAGACGATGACCATTCACTTTAAACTTCGTCCCCTCTGCATTGGCCACTTCAATGGCTCTATGTGGCTTCACATCAGTGACAACAAAAGGTCCAGACCACTTTGACTTAAGCTTTCCAGGAAAAAGCCTTAGTCTTGAATTGTATAATAGAACCTTGTCACCAACATGAAACTCGCGCTTCTCAATCATCTTGTCATGAAACCTCTTTGTCTGCTCCTTGTAAAGCTTGTGGTTCTCATATGCTTCCAGTCGAAGCTCATCTAACTCATTCAACTGAAGAAGTCTTGCTTCACCTGCAGCCTCTAAATCCAGGTTAATTTCTTTGACTCCCAAGCTGAGAGATACTCCATTTCAACTGGTAAATGACAAGCTTTGCCATAGACCAACCGATATGGGGTGGTGCCTAGAGGTGTCTTAAAAGCAGTTCGCAGTGCCCACAAAGTGTCATCCAACTTTTGTGACCAATCTTTCCTTGACCTGTTGACTACCTTCTCTAAGATGCGCTTGATCTGACAATTGGAGACTTCAACTTGGCCACTAGTCTGAGGATGATAAGTCAAGCTAACCTTATGAGTAACTCCATATTTCTTCAGTAAAGCTTTGAAGGTTCTCTGATGAAAATGAGACTCCCCCATCACTGATCAAGACTCTCGGGACTCTGAAGCGAGGAAAAATAATCTTCTTAAAGAGCTTCATGACCACCTTAGAATCATTAGTAGGGGAAGCCACAGCTTCAACCCACTTAGTCACATAATCCACAGCTACCAATATATATCTGTTCCCATAAGAAGAAGGGAAAGGTCCCATGAAATCAATGCCCCACACATCAAAGAGCTCAATCTCCAAAATTCCCATCTGTGGCATCTCCTGTCTCTTTGAAATATTGCCTGTTCTTTGACACTCATTACAAGAAAGGCAAAAGGCACGGGCATCTTTGAAAATAGTAGGCCAATAGAACCCACTCTGGAGAACTCTATAAGCTGTGACCTGTGAGCCAAGATGCCCACTACAAGGCATACTATGACAGTGTTGTAGGATTCCAGCTATCTCCCAATCAGCAACACATCTTCTGAACAAGCCATCTGAGCACTTCTTGTATAAAAGTGGGTCTTCCCAATAGTAATGCTTAGCATCATGATAAAACTTCTTACGCTGTTGGTAAGTCAAATCTAGAGGATGAGAACCACCAACACAATAGTTAGCAAAATCAGCATACCATGGGGATTGAGTAGACACAGCAAAAAAATGATCATCAGGAAAAGAATCATCTATGGGACCATCAGCACTTGACTCAAATCTCAATCTAGAGAGGTGATCTGCAACTACATTCTCAGCACCCTTCTTGTCGCGGATCTCCAAATCAAACTCTTGTAACAAGAGTATCCATCGAATAAGACGCGGCTTTGCTTCCTTCTTAGCCAATAGATACTTCAATGCAGCATGGTCGGTATGGACAATCACTTTCGAGCCTATGAGGTAGGTCCGAAACTTGTCAAGAGCATAGACAATGGCTAATAACTCCTTCTCTGTAGTAGCATAGTTGACCTGAGCTTCATCCAATGTCTTGCTGGCATAGTAGATAGCATGGAGGACCTTGTTCTTCCGTTGGCCAAGCACAACACCAACTGCATAATCACTAGCATCACACATGATCTCGAAGGGAAGACTCCAATCTGGAGGTTGTATGATGGGGGCAGTGATCAATGCTTCTTTAATCCTGTCAAAAGACTCCACACAAGCATCAGTAAAATCAAAAGTGGCATCCTTGAGCAACAATTGAGTAAGGGGTTTCGCGATTTTAGAAAAATCTTTTATGAATCTGCGATAGAACCCTGCATGACCCAGAAAACTCCTCACTCCCTTGACATTCACAGGAGGAGGAAGTTTCTCAATCACCTCAATTTTTGCCCGGTCAACTTAGATGCCACGTTCAGAAACAAGATGACCAAGTACCACTCCTTCATTGACCATGAAGTGACACTTTTCCCAATTTAAGACCAAATTAACATCAGTACAACGCCTAAGTACTCTAGAAAGATTACGCAAACACACATCAAATTCAGACCCATAGACACTGAAATCATCCATAAATACCTCCATGATTTCTCAATGAAATCAGAAAAGATGGCCATCATACTTTGAAATGTGGCAGGGGCGTTACACAAACCAAATGGCATTCGGCGGTAAGCAAAAGTGCCATAAGGACATGTGAACGTCGTCTTCTCCTGATCTTCTGGGTGAATGGGAATCTGAAAGAAACCTGAATATCCATCCAAATAACAGAAAAAGCTATGTTTTGCTAATCTTTCTAGCATCTGGTCAATAAAAGGGAGGGGGAAGTGATCTTTCAAGGTGGCTATGTTTAATCTGCGATAGTCAATACACATTCGCCAACCTGTAACAGTACGAGTAGGAATTAGTTCATCCCTATCATTCTTAACAACGATAGGTTCCCCCTTTTAGGAACAACTTGAACCGGGCTCACCCACATAGAATCTGAGATGGGGTAGATGATGCCCGCGTCAAGTAGTTTCATTATTTCCTTCTTCACTACCTCTTGCATATTAGGATTCAAACGTCTTTGGGGTTGTATGCAAGGGCGGTGATTTTCTTCCAAGTTTATTCTATGCATACAAAAATCAGGACTAATACCCTTTAGATCATCAATACTAAACCCAATAGCCTTTTTGTGCACGCGAAGCACTGTAAGAAGTTGTGAAAGCTGACTATCTGTGAGTTTAGTACTGACAATCATAGGGCATTCCTCATTATCATCAAGAAATGCATATTTGAGGTGAGAAGGTAAAGGTTTAAGTTCTAACTTCTTTACCTGTGGCTCGGAAGTAGAGCAAATAGTCTCCATTACCTCACATTCGACTGCCTCATCAGTATCAAGGCCATCCAGATCAAGAATTTTCTCCAATGGATCATCTGACAGAAATTGGTGATAATCACCTCCAGAAATCTCTTCTAGTACATCAATCCTGCAGCATGTGTGCTCAAGCATAGGAGACTTAATAGCATTGGTCAGTTTAAAAGTAATGGTATCATCACCAACACTTAAAGTCAGAGAGCCAGATTTAACATCAATAACAGCACCGGCAGTACACAAGAAAGGTCTACCCAAAATAATGGGGATCTGACTATCCTCCTCCATATCTAGCATTACAAAATCTACAGGAATATAGAATTTCCCAACCCTGACAGGAACATCCTCTAAAATACCCAAAGGATATTTCACAGAACGATTTGCCATCTGCAAAGTAATCTGGGTGCACTTTAAAAATCCCAAGTTCAGTTTATTACAGATAGATAAAGGCATAATAGATACACTAGCTCCTAGATCACATAAAGCCTTATCTATAAACAACGCACCTACATGACAGGGGATAGAAAAACTACCAGGATCCTTTAATTTTGGAGGGATTTTATTTTGCAGAACAACACTACACTCTTCAGTTAGAGCAACTCTATCTAGACCACCAAAATCCTTTTTCTTAGTAATCATGTCTTTCAAAAATTTGGCATAAACAGTCACTTGAGAAATTAAACAGTGAAAGGAACTGTTACCTAAAGGTTCTTTACCATAGACATGAACTTACCAAGTTGTTGATCAACCTTGTATTTTTGCATCCTGTGGGGGAAAGGTAGTGGTGGTGTAGGAGAATCAGTAACCTTCTCCTTTTGCTTCTTTGCTTCATCTACTTTCCCTTGCTCAGTTTTAGCTTTTGAGCTATCTTCACCTTCATCTTCATCCACTACATCATTCTTGTCTGGAGGTGGCGAATCATCGGTAGGCATAGGGGGAGCATCATATTGTGTACCGCTTCGAAGAGTGACAACATTAGCAGTCTCTTTGGGAATTGGTTGCCCCGACAAATGACCTGGTTGCCTCTGTGCATTATTTCCGGCCACCTGAGCAAGTTGAGTCTCCAAATGTTTGGTAGTGTTCTTCAACTCTTTGATGCTCTCTTCATGACTCTTCTGCATAGAAACCATCATCTTCATCAGATCAGACATGGTAGGCTCTTGAGAGCTGGCATTCTGAGGAGCTTGCTGCTGATAGCCTTGGTGTGAAGGTCTATTGAAACCAGGAGGGGGATTCTGAGGAGCCCCTTGGTAATATTGTTGTCTGGCAGCATGTTGTGGTGGGTTTTGATGAGGTGGTTGGTATGATGTTTGTGGCATAGGTTGAGGAATCTGAACATTATTGTTTTTGTAGGAAAAATGATGATCCCTCCAACCTGGATTGAATGTGTTGGAGTATGGGTTGTGCGGAGGTCTCTACTGAAAAGCATTTGCATGCTCCATCTGATTCGGGTCCGGTTGATTATAGGAAGAATCATAACCAAAATGACCTTGAACACCACACACCTCACAGTAAGAAGAGGTAATAGGAGCCATGGAAGAGATCGCATTAATACTCATAGGAGGAGTATTAGACTGTGAAGATTTAAGTGAATCCATCTTCATGCTCAACTGGGCAACTTGTGCAGACAACAGGGCATATGCATCAGCATCTAACTTTTTCTTTGTAATAGTCCTGGAAGAACTATGATCATTTGCTGCTAAGTTGGCCAGAAAACTGTACCCTTCATCCACCTCCTTGTCTAGGAATACACCCCCTGTAGATGAATCAATGGTACTCTTAATATGGGGTTGTAGACCATTGTAGAATGCTTGGGTGATGAACCACTTGTCGAGATTGTGGTGTGGGCATTCTCTCTACAGATCCCTGAACCTATTCCATGCTTCCTTCAATGTCTCATCAGGTTCTTGTTGGAAGGTAGCAAGCTTGTGTTTGATTTCTGCAGTCTTGGTAGGAGGGTAGTACTCTTTCAGGAATGCATCAGAAATAGCACTCCACTTAGTTTCTTTAACATCATTCAACCATTTTTGAGCTTTGTCTTTCAAAGAAAACTCAAATACCATGACCTTCAACTGATCAGGAGTGACCCCTTGATGCTTAATAGTACGACATAGTTGTTGAAATCGTTGTAAATGATTTGCGGGGTCTTCAGATGGATGCCCTCCAAACTGGTTATGTTGGATCATATTAATGAGGGCAGGCTTGATCTCAAAATTAGCCGCTTGAATGTCAGGCATAGTAGGACCTGTGGAAATGCCACCAGGAGAAGGTACCCCATAAGATTTCAATGACTTAGGAGGCATGATTGGCTCTGAAGGACCATCTGTGGATTTTTCTTGGTTAGCAGACTGCTTCTTCTTCTTTTGTTGCTTTTTGAGTTGCCATATGGTTTTCTCAAAATCAGGGTCAGTTGAAACTGGAGTACCTGTTCTTTTAGACCTGGGCATAAAAGAAACAAAGAAAAAAATGCAGTGAGATTGCCTCAATTGGAACTTGAAGTTCCAATGAGACAGTAGGAATAGTTTAAATAATTAATCAAAAAGTTATAGAACTAGCCGTCTCCCCGACAACGGCGCCAAAAACTTGATGGGTTTTAAATATATACCGCAAGTGCACGGTGTCTGTTGTTAGCATAAAGTGGCAAATACGTGTCGATCCACATGAAGAGGAGTTATATAGATTTGTGCTCAATTATTTAACTACTTCAAGAGAGAAGTTTGATTGAATAATTAACAACTAAACTAGAATAAGCTAGAACACAAAAAGATGGAAGTTTATCAAATAATTAAAAACATAGGGCAATCGATCGGTCCACCATGCTTATACCAATTTAATCACTACAATATAGTTCAACAATACTTGGATTGAGGTTCGAATAATTAGAGTATTTCGTTAATCCTACGGTCGGGCCTTAACAACTCTTAGATCAACATATGCCAGTACGGTCGCTCAACATAATCAGACCTACCTATTGTAACAAGCCTCTAATGAGTATGATCTTTCGATTCTAACTCCTATTAGCTAAACATAACCCATGATATTGCCCAATTACATGAATTAAACAAGCATAACAAATCAATAGGAAATTACTCTAATTCAGTCCGAATATCGAAGAACTTTAAACCACAATCAAATAGGTATAAACATGGCTTCCCTGTCTAAGCCCTATAAATAAACTACTCACTCATGATAATAATAAACTCAATAAACATAATGCAAATATAAGAATTCATTCAAATAAGCAAAGTAAAGAAGAATACCGAATGATTGAAGAACTATGAAAACGAAATTTATGATCTTTATAATCTTCAAGGGCAAGAGTTAATACAAAGCTAGAAAGAAAAAGACTAAGTGTTTTAAACCTAAAAACGCCGAAAATAAAATGGATAATCGAAAATACTAAAAGCCTATTTATAGTTTTTACAAAACCGGCTAAAAAAGGCAAAAATTAACCTTCCGGAAAAACCACCCGGTCGACCGGGCAAAACTGCCAGGTCGGGCGACGGTGATCTGAAATTACGACAAAGCAGGAAATTCGCCCGGTCAACCGGGCAGGGCCGCCCGATCGGGCGCGCAAGCGGTTTTTACCCTCTTCTCGCCCGGTTGGCCGGGCTAACAAGCCTTGGAGAATGCTCAATTTTATAACTCGCCCGGTCGGGCTGTCTCGCCCGGTCGACCGGGCGAGAGTGATTTCTCGCCATTTTCCTTGCATTCTTCGTCTAAAGCACTTGTGCAATCTCCCAGATCTTCTATGGGCCATATGTGACCATTGGACTTCTGTTCCGCAACTCAAATAAAGGTTTTGGAGGCCTAATCTGCACAAAAAAAGCTAACAAACGGAAACGAGTCCAAACATATCAAATCACACAAAAACGAGCTCAAATGAGCTCAAATCGGCACTCAAAGCTAGGGGAATTGGGTTAAATACTCTATATAAATAAACTCATCACCTATCAAGCTCTTTTGAATAAACAAGCCAATCCCTATCATATTTTTCACCATTTGATAAAACTCTAGTATATAAATTAGCGGTAAATCGCCTTGAGAATTTATCTTTAGGATCTTTCACAATAGAATAATCTCTTTTAGGTCCCTTTTGCACTAATAGATCAATCATTTTAGAATTGACACCATCCCAAACTCTTAGATCATATATATCAGGCATATAACTAGGCTCACATGGATCGACATTGTCATTATGCATATTATCAACATTTTCACCATTGACATTATCATTCTCAATTGGCCCATCATCAACATTAGGAGTATCATTAGGCACATTACCAAAAGTAGGATTATCATTAGGCACATTATCAAAACTAGGATTACCATTAGGTACATCATTGACATCATTATTCACAATAGGCACATCATGGACATGTTAAACATCAATATCATTTTCAAGATTTATTGGAGCTTCAACATGAACATCAACATTTTCATTTTCAACATTATCATTAGTAACTTGTGATTCTTTGATGATGAATTTATCAAGAGGTCCTTTTTGAGACTCAATCAACAATTTCATTTTTTTCCTTTTCTTACGCTTTTCATATCCAGAATCATATTTTCTAGTATTAGGGGCCATTATTTATAAAATCATAAGCAATTTAACAATTAAATATGAGTTCCAAATGGATTGATATAACCTAGAGAGATGAAGTTTATATCAATAACATCCTCTGATTAAATTTCTTTAATCTCGAAATCAACTCTGTTCAAACAAAATAAACCTTCAACACAGAAAATTAAAAGATTATTAAGGTAACAAATTAAAAAGCAAAATAAACATTATGAAGCATTATAAAAAAAATCAGCTGCATTCTACATAAAATTCAGTCGTTTTGTACAATTGAATACGCCTAAAAAGAATGGCAGCCAGCAAACAAAAAAATATGGGAATTCTTGTCGTTTTTTCTTCCTACTTTTTTCATCTTTGTTTCGATTTTTTCCATATAAACTTTACTTTGATTTGATTATTACTTAAACTTGTCATCTTTTTATCCTGTTCAATCAATCCCACAAATAGGTTTTCCTTTTTCCCCTTTTTTCTGTAACAGAGATTTATAATTGCAGAAAAATAATAATAAAAATAAAAAATCAGAAGTAATTCGAGAGTGATTTGGGTAAAAAACTAAAAATAATATTATTATTCAAATTGGGTAAAAATAAATTTTTTCCTTCTTATTTTTACCCAATTTTTTCCTTCGGCAATTCGGCTCTTAATAAAAAATGGAGCGTGATTTGATAATGCGACCTTCTAATTTTTGTAATAGGGATTTATACTTGCAGAATAATAATAATAATAATAATAATAATAATAATAATAATAATCAAAAATTTATTTTTATTATTATAATAAAAAGCTCCTGGTTTTTCGATTCACGTTTCATTCTTCAAAATGACAAAATTAACCAACAATTATCACGAAAAAATTGCAGAACAATCATCAAAATCAAAATTAAATCAAGCATATTCGGATATTCCACATAATTGAACTCAAAATTAATTGCAGAAAAAATAACCGAATTCAAAATTAAATCAAAATCAAGCATAAGAACGCATATTTGCAGAAAAATCAAAATCAAAATACTACGTACTTCAATGAACCCGATTGAGAATTGGGAAGTAGATGATTAAGAACCTTGAAAATTCCTCCTTTATATAGACCTCAAAAATTAGCCGTTTGATATGAAGAAATTAGGAGAAATCAAAATTAATTGTTGCTTGCCATTGATAATGAATGACAATCTCAAATTGGGTAAAAAAAAAATTTCCCGGTAGAGAGAGAAAAAAACCCCAACTTTCCATAGATAATAGAGAGAATTGATGAAGAGCCGAAAAATTCGAGAAAGAATTGATGAAGAATCAAAGAAGTTTGAAAGACTTGAAGATTGAGGAAGGTGAATCATGAATAATGGAGCGTGAATCAAGATATATAGAGGGAGGAGTTTGAGGAAAGTTGCGTAATTAGAGGCGTGATGTACGAGGAAGGAAGGATCAAGGCGAAGATTTGAAGCGTGAAGGACGTGGGCTAGACTTTCCTTTACTGATCTCAAACTACAAAGCACAAAATAAGATTGGGCCCTCCAAAAAAACAAAATTTTTTTTAGGTTGGGGGCCCTGTGCTAAGGGGCACTTTGCACACCCCTTGCTACGGGCCTGCCCCTAAACCTTAACCCTAATCCTAACCGCTAACCCACCCCTCCTCCTCCCCTCCACCCCATCCCGCCCCCCCCCCTCCTCCCTCCCCCCCTCCCCTCCACCGACGCACCCCACTCCCCTCCCCCCGGCGCGGCCCCCCCTCCCCCCGCCCGCCCCGGCCCCCACCCCCCCTTCAAATTCCCAGCCCATCCCCCACCGAACAGGCGCACCACGGCGGCAACCGAGCGACACGGAGGTGTATGGGCGGAGTTCCGACGACGCAGGGCTTCGGGATCGTGCGGCGGCAGACAGAGATGTGGCGACCAACAAGCGAGGAGAGAGAAGGACGCAGCGAGAGAAAGAAAGAGAGTGCGAGGGGCGTGAGAGCACGAGTGTGACCGGGGAAGTGAATCGGTGGCACACGGGGTGCGCCGGTGGTCGGGGGACGTCGGCCGCAAGATGCACGTGGTGCTAGCGGTGGTTCGGAGGTGGCGGCGCACGGTGGTGGGGAAGGCAAGTGGTTTGGGTGGGGTGGAGGGAGGAGGGGAGGGGGAGGGGGGGAGGGGTGGGGGGTGGCGCAACGGGGAGGGGAGGGGCTGGGGTGGGTTAGGGTTAGGGGTTAGTATTAGGGTTAGGGGTTAGGGGTTAATAATGGCAAAATTGTAAATAACGCAAACGCGACTTAACGTCCGTTACCAAAAAGGGTAGGTGGTGAACAGTTTTGAAAAGTCAGGGGTATATGGTGAATATCTGAAGCATTGAGGGTATATGGTGAATTTCGTGATTTGTCAGGAGTATTTGGTGAAATAACCGTATTTATTATTATTACTATTTCTAATTATTTATTATCATTTTCCCCACAAGGAGTCCAATAATTTTTCACCAACACTTCCTTGTTCCAATACTCCATCCGTCCCAGAATAGTCTGAACACTTTCCTTTTATGTTTGTCCCAAATTAGTTTGAACACTTCCTTTTTTGGCATGGTCCCACTATTAATATATTATTTCTTTTACACTCCTTTGGCTCACAATCTACCTTTTATCAATAAAAAGTTACCCAATTTTCTCTCTCCTCTAATAAAAAATACCCCACCAACTCCTATCACATCTACTTTTTAAATAAAATAACATTTGATAACCACACTATAACTTATCACATTAAAATACGTGTCCCAACAAGTGTTCAAATTATTCTGGGACGAAGGGAGTATATTATTATTATTATTATTATTATTTTCAATCATCATATTTATTATTATTCTTGTTATCTTTTTTTTTCATTATGAAGTTAAATTTTATTATAGTAGTATTCAATATAATGAATAACTAGTATTTGGGCCCGGGTGTTGCCCTAGGTGGTATTTTTTTCGAAACTTGATATGCATTTTTTTTCCATTCGCATTAGCATATAATATATACAACTCAATATTTAAAAGGTACAAATATAATAATGTGGACATTTAAAGCATGATTAAAAATTTGAGACGGTACATTTCAAAAAAAAAGTTTGAGATGGTAATTGTGCTATATATAATAGCAAGATGACACGGGTTCAAATCTTGTTGCAAGCCAATTTACTTTTGTTAGTTAACATGACATATGGACACATTGGACAATTCTAGTGGAGTAAAAGAGGTACCACGTGACGTGTATACGTTGTCAGACACGCCTTTTAATACATTAGTATATATGATAATAACTATTATTATTATTATTATTATTATTATTATTATTATTATTATTATTATTATTATTATTATTACTTTCTTCGTTCTTTTCTAAATTAAATAACGTTTCATTTATTTTGAAACTGCCTAAAAGAATAAGTGTTTCATTGAAGTATTATATAAGCCTTGTTCTTTTGGACATATTTTCAGTTCAGTTCAGTTCATTTCAGCTACTCTCTACAATTGAGTTTATCTCAGTTCAATTCAGTTTCTCTCAGTTCATTTCAGTTTCTCTCAGTCCAAAAGAACGGAGCTTTTTTCATCCTTTTTTTCAATTTTTCATTTCATTTCAGTTTAGTATTGTGTTTATTTCAATTTAGCAAATTTGAGTCTAGAAGAACAAGGACTTGGAAGAGAAAGTGTTGGCGCATACCCAGTATTTGTCCATACCAGGGTATTAAAGTAATTTGACAGAAAAAGACAAAAAAGAGTAAAGTAGACCAGCAGATTGCACTTGGACAATTTACTTAATGACAATTTAGACAACTCTGATCATGTAGGAGAGAACTCAAATCACCTATTATATGAATGTTGTCAGTTTTGAATATAATCAAATCAACTAAAATATGAATCAGATCATGCATGTATGTATGTAAACTTGTATGTAATTCAATTTGTATATTTAGGCTTCTGTTTCAAATCATGTGTCATACAGTTCATATCACCTATAATATGAATCATATCGGTTACAATATAAATCATATCTTGAGCATATGAACTTTAATTATGTAGTATATGCATCAGATCTAGTTCTATATGTATTAGATCTAGTTCTATATGTTTTAGATCTTGTTGTAGTATGAATGAATCATATCTAGTTCTATATGTTTCACCTTTTTGTTATAAGTAAAAAAAACCTCATTTTATTCAAAATAAAGCATTTATTTACAATTTTGCCTCGGTATGGACAACTACCTCCCATAACCGAGTATGTGCATATCAGGACTCGACTTGGAACGTGCTTACAGCGAGCTGTATCAAGCACAGAGCAAAAACCTCCCATCATAACCAACTCGGTGAGAATACTGTCGCATGCAATAGGCCAAAGATATTAAAGAAAGGGAGAGGACTAGGAGAGTGGAGAATAGTAAGTACACAGTTTCTACTTATATAATGTCGATCATAATGGCCAAAAATTATAGTAACATCATAGGGCTTTAGGTCCTGTGGCCTGTGAATTGTGATGATGCATGTTACACCCCAGCCTCTAGTATCAGTTGTTTGTCAATCTTGAAATCATTATACTTCCATTTCCATCTTCTTCACAGTTCAGAATGTGACCAGACATAGCGTCCTTTTTACTTTTTTTTTCAGTTGTGTCTTCAAACTTTTTCCTTTGCCTTTTGATGGGACGCACCATTTTATAAGTAGAACTAGCTAGTGATTCAGGTCACACCCTGAATAATTATATCTCCCATGCTTGGCGAGTGATCAACGATTGGGATCAAATAGATGTAGAAAGATATCACGGAATAAAAGTAGAAAAAAAGCCCCGTTTTCTTGGATTGGGAGAAACTGAACTCAATCGAAGTGCGATAAACTAAACCGAGCGAATCAAGAAAAGCGAACATGAGAGAATGTCTAAAACGAGTGCGGAAAGCGGGCGAAAATAAGTCCAAAAAAGCAGAGCATTGCCATCTTATTCCTATTATGCATTTATTTCGGGTTTTTCTATGTTGTACCTTTGTTTTTTTTAATTTCTACGTTGTACCCCAAACTTTTTTAAATTCTATACAGTTCCTTAAACTTGTGTTTTTAAATGCACAATACCCCAGTAGCTATTTATCCGTTATTAATTTCGTTTATTTTTTAAAATTTAGTGGAACTAATTTAAAGTTAGTTTAACCATTAGAGGGTATATTTACAAATTAGATTACTTCCACTGGATTATAAAAAGTAAACGAAATTCATGACATATAATTAGCGATAGGGACATTACGCATTAAAAAGGTAAGTTTAAAGTGCCGTGTGGAATTTTGAAAGGTGGAGTCAGCACAGAGAATCAAGAAAAACATAAGGGATAACGTAGAAAAAACCCTTTCTTTTTCATTACATTTGTATGATAGACATGGCAAAGCGACCCGGCCCGATTGCCTCGACTCAAATCATAATTTATACCCCAAAATAAAGACTCAAAGTTAACTCGAGACTTTATATGACCTGAACTGAACTCGACTCCAATAAACTAGACCTTAACTCCTCTCAAAAAACAACTAGACCTTAACAGGTCAATTTGAAAATAATATGACTTGAAAGTGACACGACCAAATTAGATCAAGTGCGGCGGGGACTGAACCGAAAGTTGAACATGAGAGAGATCTAAACTGAATTGAGAGAAACTGAACTGAAAATAAGTCCAAAAGAATAGGGTCTTGCCATCTTATTCCTATTATGCATTTATTTCTTTTTCAGTAAATTGGTATGATAGACATGGCAAAACTTACCCGACCCATATTACCTCGACTCAAATCATAATTTAGACCCCAAAATAAAGACTCGAAGTTAACTCGAGACTCGATATGACCCGAACCGAACTCGACTCCAATAAACTAGACCTTAACTCCTCTCAAAAAAGAACTAGACCTTAACTGGTCAATTTGAAAATAATATGACTTGAAAGTATTGACACGACCAAATTAGATCAAACTCCAAATTGATTACAAACACTCAAAAAAGTAGTACTGAACATGATATTAAAATCGATTAGTATGGCTCGAACAATAATATTAAGCATCCTTCTTATCTAAAAGAACAATAATGCCAAGCATCCTTCTACAGACATATGTCATTGCAACTACAAAAGCTAGAAGTTAAAATATCAAAATCATGTGTTCATCTTTAATAATATATCAATATTAATACTTCAACCATCTGCTCAAACTCTTGATTGAATTGGTCTTCTGATATGATATCAGACGCAGCTTGACAAGGTCACATATTTGAATCTCATCCACCTCTTCTTTCTAAAGTGGAATATTTAATGTTGGGTATAAGAGGAGTTATGCTGCATCCACACTTCAAACTCAATGGACTCTCATATGAGGGGTGTAGCAGTATAAAATCAATCCCGGGGCTCCAACTCATAATTTTGTTATATGTTCTTAAACAATACTTCGTCTGTCTTTTCATACTTGCTACATTTTCCATAATTAAATGCCTCTTTTTATTTGCTACATTTCTTTATTTGGTAATGATGGCCTAAAACAATCAATGTTCTCTTTTATTTTTTTTCATCTTCATATGTTTAACTGAGATATGTGTCATTTTCCCATAAAGTTATGGTCTCTACCATACTTTTTATCTCTCCTAAATACTTGTGCCTGCAATAGTGTAGCAAGTAATTAAAGGATAGAGTACCATTTTAAAAATTGTACTTCCTCAATTTAAAAAATACTGAACAACTTTTTCTGAATGTTTGTCAATGCACTTTAATTCTTAATATCTCTACTTCTGTATAGGTAAAAACGTCATAATAAATTGATAATTGCACATGATTATATTTTTCTTTACGGAGAATTTACAAAACCCATTCAATTGAGAGTGTTTAATGTAGAACTCAAAATGTTTCAAGTATTTTGGAACGGAGAAAGTATTTGATACCGATCTATGTCTTACGAAAACTTCATTCAGTCGCGTGTCCATTTCGAAAACAAAACACTTCCACGTATCATAAACCGCTTAAAAACTTCTTCACAAAATATCATAATAGATACCCGTTTTCTGTTTTTGTGATTGTTTTATATCCGTTTCCCTTGTCCATGCAACAAAAATGAAAAAAGGAGCTTCAAATAAGATCAAAATAAGTTTAGATTAGTTCTAATAATTTAAATAGAACATACCCTATATTTTCCTTATGTAGAATTCAAAGAATACGACCAAAAGTGTCAATAATGTAAAGCTCGAGAATTGTTTCAAGTATTTTGAAATGGAGGAAGTATTTGATACCAATCTATGTCTCATAGAAACTTCATTTTTGCCTGTCTCGAAAATGGAACATTTGCACGCATCAAAAACCTCTAAAAAACTTCTTCATAGTATGGGTTTGTTCTGTTCTTATGTTCAATTTTTATATAAAAAAAAAACAAGTTCAGAAAGGTTTGGATACGTTCAGATAAAGAATATGACCCTTTTTTGGGACAGTTTCAGTTTAGTCCGGCTTATTTTAATTCAATTAAGCTACTTTCCTCTCACAATTTTACTTAAGTTCAGTTGAGCTCAGCTTGTTTCAGTTCAGTCCAAAAGAACAGTAAGGTCAAATAAGTTCAGTTCAACAAAAATAAGGTATGACACACTCACAAGCTAAGGTCTAATAAGTTCAGATAACTATACAATGTCTAATAATAAGGTCTCATAAGTTCAGATTAGTAAAAATAAGTTAAATAGAACAAATCCAATACCATAATTTTTTTTTTTTTACAAGGAGAGAAAACTAGGCTAGTCCCTATAATAGGACTAAGGCCCCGTTCTTTTGAACTTATTTTGGCTGACCCGGACCGAACTTATTTTATTTTTCTTGAACCGAACTTATTTTTTCCTGAACCGAACTTATTTTTACTTATTTTTGCCGAACCGAACTTATTTTTGCTGAACTGAACTTATTTTTACTTATTTTTGCTGAACTGAACTTATTTTTGCTAAAGAAAAATAAATAATAAATAATAATAATAATAATAATAATAATAAATAAATAAATAATAATAATAATAATAATAAATAATAAATAATAAATAATAAATAAATAATAATAATAATAATAATAATAATACTAATAAATAATAAATAATAAATAATAAATAATAAACAATAAATAATAAATAATAAATAATAATAAATAATAAATAATAATAATAACAAATAATAATAATAATAATAATAATAATAATAATAATAATAATAATAAATAATAAATAATAAATAATAAATAATAAATAATAAATAATAAATAATAAATAATAAATAATAAATAATAAAAAATAAATAATAAAAAATAAATAATAAATAATAAATAATAAATAATAAATAATAAATAATAAATAATAAATAATAATAATAACAAATAATAATAATAAATAATATTAATAATAAATAATAATAATAATAAATAATAAATAATAAATAATAAATAATAAATAATAAATAATAATAAATAATAAATAATAAATAATAATAATAATAAATAATAATAAATAATAAATAATAAATAATAATAATAACAAATAATAATAATAATAATAAATAATAAATAATAAATAATAAATAATAAATAATAAATAATAAATAATAAATAATAAATAATAAATAATAAATAATAAATAATAATAATAATAATAAATAATAAATAATAAATAATAATAATAATAAATATTAATAAATAAAAAATAATAATAATAACAAATAATAATAATAATAATAAATAATAAATAATAAATAATAAATAATAAATAATAAATAATAAATAATAAATAATAAATAATAAATAATAAATAATAAATAATAAATAATAAATAATAAATAATAAATAATAAATAATAAATAATAATTAATAAATAATAAATAATAAATAATAAATAATAATAATAACAAATAATAATAATAAAAATCATAATAAATAATAATAAATAATAAATAATAAATAATAAATAATAAATGATAAATAATAAATAATAATTATAATAATAATAAATAATAAATAATAAATAATAAATAATAAATAATAATAAATAATAAATAATAAATAATAAATAATAAATAATAAATAATAAATAATAAATAATAAATAATAAATAATAAATAATAAATAATAATAAATAAATAATAATAATAATTAATAAATATTATATAATAAATAATAAATAATAATAATAAATAATAATAATAATAATAAATAATAAATAGTAAATAGTAAATAATAAATAATAATAAATAAATAATAATAATAATAATAAATAATAATAATAATAATAATAATAATAATAATAAATAAATAAATAAAATATTAAAATAAAAAAATAAAATAAAATAAAAAATATAAAAATATAAAAAAATATAAAAATATAAAAATATAAAAAAATAAAAAAAAATTAAAAATAATAATAATATAAAAAAAAAAAATTAAAAATAATTACAAATTCATCGTTATTATAATATTAATAATAATAACAATATTAATAGTAATATTGAAAACAAATATAATAATTACAACATTATAGTATACTAAACTTATTTTTGCTGAACTGAACTTATTTTTGCTGAACTGAACTTATTTTTGCTGAACTGAACTTATTTTTACTTATTTTTACTGAACTGAACTTATTTTTGCTGAACTGAACTTATTTTTACTTATTTTTGCTGAAAATAAGTCCAAAAGAACAGGGCCTAACCTAACACATTCTTTCGCATGATAGAGAGGAACACATGATCATGAAATTCAAACCAACGATGAGGAGTCTGAACCGAGTGACCCTTGTGAGACAAGAAATCTGCAGCTTGATTCGCTTCACGGAAATAATGGTTAATAGAAAACGCAGAAACCCAATATCATAATAAATACTGTTTTCCATTGTGTCGGTTTTATATCCGTTTCTCATGTCCGTGCAACATACTGTAAATACTTAAAAAAAAAAAGATAAAAACTAAAAATTGAAAAGTTTAGGTTGCTTGCAAATTACAATATCTGATTTGAGAGGACTTTAGCGGTTAGGGTAATGGTCAAAACCATCCATCATTTAATCTCTCTCCTTTGTTTGAGTCTCTCTCTTCATCAAAGGTTGGGGGAGGAAGGTCTGACACTCTGGTGCGCCGCTCCTGGGTAGCCTATATAGGGATGAGTTGGGTAAAGCAAAAAAGGGAAAGGAAAGAGTACAGATTACAGCACATACTATATACCACATTGATTTTATTGTACATTATTTGATTTTGTAGTACTGCATTTGCGGGCCATCAAAAGATTAGTTTCTTTCTCTCTCCTATCTCTCTTTTCTCCTCGTGTAAATAAATCCAAAAGTCAATCGAATTGATATTAGACAGATGGTCAACTCCCACGCCATCTCTTTTCTGAGCTGTAGTAGTACTGTTACTGTACTAGTACTACTTAAAAAAAATACAAAAAGGAAGTAATGAGCGGAAAAAGAAAGCTTTGCATGAATTTAGAAAGACGTAAGGTAATCTACATCCTTAAATGTTTACTTTTGTGTAAATACGCATACAAAAAAGAAAGAAAATGCATCTTTACAAAGATTTGATCATTGAATTATATAAAGAAAATCTTTAATAAATGAATATTATAATTACCCGAGGCATAAGCTAAAACTAGTTATATTTTTATTATGTATGGGGAGATGTTATTTTCCTGTCCTTGGCAAAATAATTATTGTAAACTGCATTTTCATAAAGTGTTTTCGTTATTAAATCCACATTAATGTAGTGAGAATGTGAGATGAAGTTGTAGAGGTAGTTTCTTAAGCCTTGTTTGGTTGAGCTTTTTTGGGATATGGAAACGAATTCGGTAATCTAAATCCATTACTTTCTTTGTTTGTTTGGGTAGTGGATTAACCATTACCCTTACTTGAGGGTAACCCAAACCCCCAAAATGTTACCCTCTAAATTGGAGGAGTAACAAATTCCTTTCCATTCCCTTACAAGTGATTCTTTTCCATTGTTGAACCAAACACCGAATAAAAGTAGCGATTATTATTACCATTCCCTCCCTCTACTTGATTCCATTCCCTTTCCATTTCTCTATTTGAACCAAACGCCCCCTTAGAGTATTAGGGACGTAGTATGTTGTTTAACAAATCTTTTTCTTAGGGATGTTAATGTTTAGATGTATAGGGTGAAAGTCGATCCTATTAATTAACAGTAATGATTCATCAAGTCGTGTCTGGTTAACAAGAATTCGATTAATGTATATATTAATAAAGTCAGTGGGTAAGAATTGCAGGCTTTCACATGTGTCACTCTATTTCAGGTATCAACATGGTGTCGTGTCATATCCTACATGACAATTTCTCTAATATATGCTCAAAATGCTTATAGAGATTTGAAGCCTCTCATCACTTCAAATATCATAATCTTATCATTAAACTATGATCTTTTATTTGCGACACTATTAATTGCGTTGAACAATTTAAACGTAATACACAAGAATGCCCTAGGCGTCACTCGGGCCTAACAACTAATACATTTACTTCCTCCGTCTAAATGTAATCTGAACAGTCGATTAGACACAAATTTTAAGGAGATAAGTAGTTACACGGTTATCAAATACTACATCCATTTCACAATACATGCACTATTTCTATACGGCACACAAACCAACGGTACTAATGAGAGAGAGGATTGTGATTGCAGTTTATACTCATGTGATTGTGTTTTAAATGAAGTGATGTATTGTGAAACATCCAAACGAGAAAATGGTGCATGTATTATGAAACACCCAAAAGAAGAAAACAGTGCATGTATTGTGAAACGGAGGTAGTATTATTTTACCAAAAAGCTAAGTAGATGTGATAAGAGTTATCTAAGTACTTTTTATTGGAGGAGAGATAAAATTTAGTATTTTTGTTTAAAAAGATAGAGTAATATGGGGACTCATACTTTTTACTTTTGGGATAAAAGGTGTTAGAAAATAAATCCATTATTTTTACTTGCAACATTGATGTATGACGCAAGAATTTGCGAGAGGAGAAAAATAGAGAGAAATAAAGAGAAAATATAATTTATTGCCAAAAATGTTAATGTTGCAAATAATGTGGAACTTCTTAAAATGAGAAAAGGTGCAAGTAAAAGAAACAGAGAAAGTATAATTACAGTGAGATAATCCTATAAATGAAAGTTTCTAACTAATTTGGGACGAGAGCAAGAGAGGAAAGTGTTTAAACTATTCTGGGACAAAAGGGAGTATTAAAACGCGTGAGAAAAAATTGTAGGCCGACATGTGTCTTCCCCCTCCCTCTCAAATGCATGTACATGGTACCATGTCATAGGTACAACTCAACCAAAAGTTTAAACTAATAGTTGGAGTCTCAACAACACATCACAAATGCATGTACATCACTCTTAAACTATAATTAGCATAGGGGCCTCAAAAATTTTAAGATGGCCTTGCATTTGTTAAACAAAAAAATATTTGCTCTGTTTCATAATTAGCTGACACTTACTAAAAATATACTAATGCTTACTTTTTTCGGGGAAAAGCCAAGCTAGATTATTTTTAAGGACAAATTGTCCATGAGTACATAAGGAGCCACTTGGGAGGAAAATGGTTCTCCCAAACTTGTTTAATACCAAAAGGTACTAGCTTAGCTAGGTGATGAGCCACATAGTTCCCATCAACATTTACATGAGACCATGAAATAGAAGGAAAAGACAAACAAGCAGATAAAATATCATGAAGGATTGTATCTAGATCAGAGAGAAAAATAGCATGTTTCGAGAGGCGATTGATAACCACTTGACAATCCGACTCTAGAATAATATTCTGAAGATCATACTTCTTCCCCAAACGCAAAGCCATGGCAATAACTTTTGCTTCAGCAAGCTCCGGAGCCCAGTAGGCTTTAACTCTTCGAGTAGCAGAAAAGGGGACCTGACCAACAGAGTTACGGGCTACAACACCCAACCCACCCAACCTTCTACAGCTAAAGATGCATCCACATTAATTTCATTCAAACTTCCAGGTGGTGCAATCCATGTTCAAGAGCTAGAAATGATGCAAGGGTGTAGCGTAGGATAAATTCGGCAAGCATATTTGCCATGTTCATCTATCAATCTTCGAACACGGTCCACAAGAATCTAATTTGGAGTGGTTTTGTTGCTGAAGACACGCTGATTTCTTTCACCCCAAATACACCAAGCAAGGAAAATTCCTCTAGTCCTCACCTCTTTATCAATGCTGCGCCAATAAACAATTAGATCACACATTGTGGGGGAAGCTGCCCAATCCCGCATAGCATCACACACACATGCACTCCATAGATCGAGTACTCGAGGGCAGTCGAAGAGCGCATGACTGCTCGTCTCCACCTCCCCACAGCCCCAAGGTCAAGAATCATCCTTAATGAGATGACGATACTTTAAAAGAGCACGGACAGGTAAAGAGATAGAACACAACCTCCACAAAAAGTGACGAGCTTTTGGGCTTACTTCAAAACTCGATAGATCCACCTAGGCATGATGAAAATTGTCTAGGTTGCACCCCTTGCCAAGCATATATCTTAACAGAGTAAAAACCGTCTTTGGTAAGGCCCCATGTAATTTCATCTTCGATATTTTCACAACTAAGAGGAAGAGCAAGGATACAATGTTGATCTCTCTCGTTGAACACATCTTCAATAACATCTATTTTCCACTCCCTGCGCTGTTCATCAATTAGTTCATGCACCAAAGAAACTGCAGGATTCCTTGTGGTGGTGATGGTTCGGTAACCCTCATCTAGGACCCACGGGTCCTCCCATATTTGAGCTTTCTTCCCGTTCCCTATGCGCCATAGCATGCCTTCTTTTAGAAGTGCCTTTGAACTCCATATACTCTTCCATGAATAGCTACAAGAAAACCCAAGTGAAGCATTAAGAAAGTCACTTTGGGGATAATACTTAGCTTTCATAACTCGCACAAAAAGAGAGTTGGGCTCACGAACTAGTCTCCAAGCTTGACGCCCTAGCAAAGCATCATTAAAGACTTCAAGGTTCTTAAAACCCCTTCCACCAAGACACTTGAGAGTGCACATAGTTTCCCAATTCTTCCAATGAGTTTTCCGATGAGAGTCACTACTGCCCTACCAAAACCTTGCCATAGCTGAGTGGATTTTTTGGATGATGAGTTTCGGGAACTTATAAACTCCCATGAGATAGGTAGGAATGGCCTGAATAACTGCCTTCAGAAGAGTTTCTTTCCCCACTCTAGATAAGAACTTTTCCTTCCAACCTTAGGGTTTCTTCCAAATTCTATCTAAAAGAGAGTCAAAAATAGATTTCTTTGATCTTCCAGAGATAGAGGGGATACCAAGGTATTTTTCGTGCTGGTCAACCTGTTTCATGTTCAAAATCCCCAACAAAGCTGCTCTTTTCTCAACAGTCACTCCTCTGCTAAAAGAAACCTCCGACGTTTCATTATTAATTTTCTGACCGGATGCTTTGCTTCATTGGCTGTTGAGAATATCAATAATAATAATGCATTGCTAGTCGGGTGGCTCGGTGAAGAGAAGATCATCATCGATAAGGTGAGAGATTTCCAGGACCACTTCGACTTGCTTTAGCACCATGAATCGCTTGCCTTAAACTTTATTTTGTATCATTTTAGAAAAAGCATCAGCAATGAAAATAAAAAGATACGGAGATAGAGGGTCTCCCTGGCGAAGTCCTCGGCGGGAGTAACAGATTCACAAACTCCTCCATCAAGATGAAAGAGTATGTAACAGAGGAAACACAATCCATGATCAAATTAACCCAACCACCATTAAACCCCATAGTAAGGAGAAGCTTTCTCATAAAACCCTATTCCACCTTGTCATAAGCCTTGCTCATATCAAGCTTCATAGCAATCGTGCCTCGACGACTTTTCTGACGATGTTTCATAGAATGGAAAACTTCCATAGCAATAAGAGCATTGTCAGTTATCAGACGCCCCGGAACAAAATCACTTTGATTTTCAGAGACAATATCCGGAAGAAAGGCTTTCAATCTCATCACAATAGCTTTTGACACAAGTTTATATAGAACATTACAAAGTGCAATAGGACGAAACTCAACAAACCCTAACAAGATCTTTAACTTTCGGAATGAGGAGCAATGTTAGTCTTATTAATACAGAGCAAGGGAGGATGAATCATGCAAAATATTACTAACAAAACACGTAACATCATCACCAATAATATGCCAAAAGTGCTGATAAAAAATCGCATGCATACCGTCAGGGCCAGGGGCCTTACAAGGGTGCATTTGTTGAAGGGCCGCATAAATCTCCTCTTTGGTGAAAGGCTTCATTAAAGCTTGGTTGCATTCGGTGGATATAATGGGCGAAACATACTGAAGGACATTATGAAAATCCAACTCCGAAGGGTTAGAAGAAGTGACAATGGAGTTAAAATAACTCCCCAAAATAGTCTCAATTTCTTCCTCATTCTCGCACTTCAAGTTCCATTATCATCAAACAATCCCGCAATGTGATTTCTTTTGCGCCTTTGAGAGGCCTTATGGTGAAAATATTGGGTATTTTTATCACCATCTCCCACCTCCGAAACCCGAGAGCGTAAGTACCGATAAGCTTTGTTCTTCTCGTTCAATTCATCCAACTTACACTCGAGGTTTGCACACTCCTTACAACTTTCAGTCGAAATTGGCTGCTGCTGGGCCGCAACAAGTGCTTTCTCGACGTGCAAAATTTGCTGCTCGAGTTTATTAAAACTCTCCCTACTCCAACTGGTAAGATGGTGGCCCATGAGTGCGAGCCTAGCCGTGATATTATCTCCAGTAGAATCTTCCCAAGCACCGCGCACAATATTCTTACAATTTTCATTAAGTAGCCGACTGGTTTCAAAGCGAAATCCCCTTTTCTTTTTCCTTGAACTGCTGTAGCTATGAGGACGAGTGATTATTGGAGAGTGATGAGATTTGTAGTGCATAAGATGCTCCACAATAGTGTTCGGGCACAAGCTTAGCCAAGAGGAAGAGCTAATAAAGCGGTCTAGACGTTCCCAAACACACGTATCACAAGATTTCCCTCGTTCCCAAGTATGCCATTGTTGTAATCCCCCGTAATTTTATGAATTTTATAGATATATTTTAATGTATATTTATATATATTTTAGTATTTAAATAATTTATTTCTTAAAATGTTGACTATTGAAAGTCAAAAGAATTATCTAATGATTTTAACTAATCAAATATTTTAATTAGTCATACTTTGAAAGTTATTTTATATTTAATTAGTTGAGTGAGAGTACAAAAGATTTTAATTATTGGGAAGAGCTTTTTATGAGTATCTTTATTAAACTAACCCATCAAAGCCGAAACCATTATTGGACCCCTAATGGGGGAACCTATAAATACCCTTCATTACACAATTTCACACACATTAAACACATTTTATTTTCTCTCTCTTCCTCCCCCAAATTTCCGGCCTTCTCCCTCCTCCTTCTCATTCTTTTTTTCTTCGGCTCTCACTCGGCAGCCACCGGCAGCAGCCGCCGACCGCCGCCGCCTCCCTCTCCTTTTCCGGCGTCTTTCCTTCCTCTCTCTTTCTTGTGGTTATTTTCTTCCTCCTCAAGTTTTATTTAATGCAAAGTTTATATTTTTAAGGATTGTTTTAATATGTTTATGATTAAAGTTATAGTTTGATGATTTAAATATAAATTTCAGATTATGTAATTTATATAATGAAGTAATTAAATTTCAGATTTAGTTATTATGTTTAAAGTAAGGTTTTAAGTATCAAAGCATGAATTTTTAGGGTTTTATGAGTTGGAAAATCATAGTAGTATATTATAGTTTATGAAATTGAGTACCCTTATGATTTTAATTATGTTTAAGTATGTTTTAAAAGGGTTTTAATACATTATAAGTTGCTGGAATTTTTATTAGTATGCTTATGATGGAGTTTTTATGATCAAAGTATGAGTTTTTAAGGGTTTTTAATGACTAGTATAGTAGTACTATACTAGGGAGTATTAATAATTGAAGTTTTAATGATGAAAAAAGTTTTAAAATACTTTTAAAGAGGGTTTAAAGTATTTTAATATTGCTGGAAATTTTTAGAGTATTGATTTGTGGTTATGTTGATTTTTGTTAGGCGGAGAATTCTCACTAGACGACTTTTGAGCTTGTTAAAGTGGCCTCAAATTTTGCTTATTCCATCTAAATTAATTAACTTATTAGTTGTGGAGTCTAGTTCAGTAAAAGTAGTTTGCTATGTTATTATATTATTATTTATCCCTGCTTAATGTTTATTAGTATCATGTTAGGTTTTACATTTATTTCCTATGTAGTACTCAACTTTGCTGATTATGTGCTTTGTGTGTATATGTTGATCATGGCTATGCCTTATTGATCCTGTGATGACCCATTTGGTGAGCAGGTCTCTTAGGATCAATAGAGCATCGTCGATTACAGGTTTGAAGATGATGCATCAGGAGTTCGGGAAGTTGGAGAGTTTATGTTGACTTTATATTTTATAGTTGACTTTTACTTTTGTGGTTAACTTTCACATTTGAGGTTGACTTTTGACTTTATGTTGGTTTGACTTTTGGAGTTGACTTTTGGAGTTGACTTTTGGTTGACTAAAGTTTTATTTTCAAAGTTATTAATTATTATTTCCGCTGCAAAATTCTGAATAAGCCGATACATTATCACACGGACGATAATGCTTTGATAATTCTCTAAGTTTTATATTGAAAATGTATTTTGGAAAATAGAGAATTGTCGGGGTGTTACAAAGTGGTATAAGAGCTTTAGGTTTTATTGGCCTTTCGTGCCAACTTTAATTTTTCTTAGGTGCCTAGCTAGTTACTTAAAATGAATTTCATAGGAATCGAGCTCCTACTTATTCGTGGTGTTCAAATTACTTTTTGAAACATTTTTCAAGATTTCAAGATTTTAAATATTTTATTTTATGTTGGTTCGAATTATTTTTTTAAGGTCCGATTTTTTTTTTTATTTTGTTCGAATATTCCTTAGTTCTCGAACTCTATTATTTTTTTATTTTAATTTTTTTCAATTTCTTTTTATAAATTCGAAAAATTATATATATTATTTATTTATTTAATTATTTTAATACTTCTAGTTTATTTTGTCTACTTTATAAATTTTGTGAGAGATGGGTAGTATAGCAATGGGCATATAGGATAAAAATATTATATGTCCGCATTAATTAGTTAGTTCGGTATGTTTATATTTTTCTTCCCCTCTTAACCTGTTTTATGTTATTCCTATGCTTTAATTTATTGTTATTCTTGCTTATTGTTTATTATTAGGAACATACGCTAAGTGAGAGTATCAATTGCTTATAGATGTCGTATTCATCTCGTAACTGGACCTAGAGATATGACTGATAGAGAAGCTACTAGAGTAGGAAGCTACTACAACCCGATTGTGCTAAGTGATGATGAAAATGATCGAGGATCCGAGTCCTGACCGTGATAGCTACACTAGCCTAGAGGTCATCATGCGTAGTGTTTTAAGAGTAGGTATGCCTGATAGCGATGATGAGGTTCTCCAGGAGTTTGACCGTGCTAGAGGACAGACTAGGATGGACATCTACCATGCCGTTTTGAGAGCTAAGAGTGATTATGAGTCAGAAGAGTACGAGCCTCAACCTAAGAAGATGCGAAGATCTACTAGAGCTAGAAGATGCTTCTACTATAACACTGAGGACGTTGAGGATTTCGAAGATGAGGTTTTCACTCCAGAAAAGTATAAGGAAACTAAGGATAAGACTAATGATGTATCTCCTTAGATTATGTATTTATGCTTTAAGAATAAATGTTGGATAATTAGTCAAGCAATGGTTTAAATTTATTTCTTTAGTACCTTTATCTTGTGAAGGAAAAAGTATAGTTATTATGGATTGGAAAAGTGTTAGTATCATCATTTTGAGGAATAAAAGTAAATATTTAGTTATCCAAGTGAGCAAGAATTTATTTTGGCACGTGAATGAGAATATTTTATTTATTGTTATGATTAAATTTTATCCTCACACGTGTTTATTATTGATGTGAATACTATTCATGAATGATCATATGATTGATGATGATTTATACTGTGGCATTATTATAACTTCATGAGAATTGTATGTTGATGCGATCTTTTATGGTCAAATCAAGTGTTGCCTTTGTAAAGAATGGCATATAAGTTGTGTATCGAAACCTAAAGTAGAGTCACGTTAAATTTCAGGTCGCGCAGTAGAATGGCTAACAACGATAACGCCTTAGCTTATGCTATTCACCTATTGGCGGAGAAATTAACTCAAGAAAGAGCTTAGAGTCCCGATCCTGCTGGGGACATGTTTGAAAGATTAGCTAAAATTAAGCCGCCATACTTTAAGGGGCAAGCCGACCCTACCTTCTTAGAGAGTTGGATTAGGGAGTTTGAAAAGATTTTCGGGGCTGTGAATTGTCCTGAGGGTATGAAAGTAGGTCAAGCTGTACTGTATCTGAAAGATAAGGCTGACTTATGGTGGAAAGAAAATGGGGTTAGACTGAGTGCTGTTGAAGGGTTTAATTGAGATTCCTTTATTTCTGCCTTAAGAGGAAAATTTTACTCTGCTTTTATGAGGAAACAGAAGGCTCAGGAGTTCATAAACCTTAGGATGGGGAGCATGACTATCTCTGAGTACTATAGTAAGTTCATAGCATTGTCGAGGTTTGCACCTGAGGTAGTAGCCACTAAAGAGCTAAAGGCTCAAAGGTTTGAGCAAGGTTTGACTGAGGAAATCCAACTGGGGTTAGGAGGTGTTATTCTAGTATGAACACTAGACCAACTACAAGAGGGGGGTGAATTGTAGTTGAGAAGAAATTTTCGATTTGTAATGCGGAATTGAAACAAACTCGAAATTAGAAAGAGACAAGCACACGAGATTTTTACAAGGAAAACTTCCTAGGCCCAATAGGAAGAAAAACCTTGACCACGAGGGATTTTGACTCAAACTCTCTTTAATATACTAGGCCAAAAGACTCTCTTTTGTACAACCTAATACTGGACTTTCTCTGTTCCTCTAGGAACTTGTTCCCCAGTCACTCAGTTCCCCCTGAACTGATGACACTCACTCTTGACTTCACTCGAAGTCTTCTCTCTTCTCTCTTTCTTTCTCTCTCTTGAATACAAGAATATTCTCTTAATTTTCTCTCACCCACACACTATGAATATTACAATAATGAGTATGTTGAATAAAGAGGAAATTACAAGAAAAACTTTCTAAGTAATAATTGACGTTTTTCGCTTGAAAGTTCTCTTCCGTTTTTCTTCAAATAATTTCTTCTTTTATAGCTGCTGTAATTTTCCTTCTTCTACTGGACATGTTGTGCTCCATGTTCTCCTCAAATGACGCGAGTGGAGTAATGGAGATTATGGCCTGATTTTCGCTACTTCCTCCACTCTTTTTGCAACGGAAATAAACTACCTTCCACTAGCCGTTAGTGGGAGTATCTCCAGCGAGTTAGTTGGGTTGGTTGGAGAACTTCAAGGAATCAGTTCCACATTGTATGCCACGCAATCTCCAACTGATTTTCACGCACAACAACAGCAACGTAACAAAAACATCTAATAACTTAAAGAATCTTTTATGCAAAGATTCTAAGTTACTAGAATATTAAACATACCATATTATAAAAATTCAAAGTGTATAAATTAAAATATCTTGACTTAGATTAAATAATTAATCTTTCTCCACAAGATATAAATGCAAATTTATACATTACATTATTTTTGGTATTTTATAAATTTCGCTAAAATAAAAACTATATAGTAAAACTAACCTAAGTATTTGACATCATCAAAACATCAAATACAACAATATTCCCCCTTTTTGATGATGGCAAATGTAAGGCATATAAAAACAAAATAAGAAAAATAAAATAACTAAAGCAAAAGAATCAAGAGCTAATGTCTTTAAAACAAAACTAACAAAAAAACTAAGAAAATAAATCTAACACTAAACTAACAGAAAACTAATACTAAATTAACATAAATCAGTTTTGAAAAAGAAATCCAAAAATCATCACCTAAAACCGAAGAGGACTAGAATTGGAATTTTTATGTGCCACTCTACTTCTTCCCCCTTTTGTCATCATCAAAAAACAACTAGGTACCCAGCAGTACTCTAAGAGTTCATCATGTACAACAATGTCAATGCGTAGTAGCTCAAACACACATCTAATAATACTAGCCATCCAAACATTATTGTGAGCATATTAAGATGAGATGAAAGCACATAGTCATGAAAAATGCACAAACTGAGTTCAAGATGAAAATAAGGAAAAGAGAAGAGAGCACAAAGAAAGAAATGTAAGAAAAGAAAAGATATAAACCAAAACATTTTATCACCAAAAAGGATGGGTGATAAAAGAGAGTAACAACTAGTCACCATTGTTTTAATACAAACCAACCAAAAAAAATTGTTTCATCAGATTAATGAGGGAAGGGGATTAGGGATTGGAGGGCTTGGAAGGCTTGGGGCGGACAAGGAAAGCACAGACCACATAATTAATCTTCTCCCAAACAGCTGATTCTCCTTTCTGTACACTTGCGAGGATCTGCTCCTGCTGAAGATCAACACGGGCAACCCTTGCTTCAAGACCATGGACTCTGGTGTGAAGGAGAGACAGAGACTCCTGAATTGTATGTAGTAGTCCATGAAGACCAGTGGTGGAGAGAAGAGGAAAATCAACAGTCCTCGATCCTGAAGGAGCTTGATCCTCCTCAAGATCAATATGAACTGCTCCAGGATCCTGTTTCTTGGGAGCCTTGGTCTCAGCAATTCTCTGACTCTTACGCCTGAGCCGTGGGTTCTTCAAGACTAACCTCCTCCTCTAACTTCCGCTTTAACCCGGTTTCAATTTTCCCCTTAGTTTCTGCTACCTCAAAGTCTAAGATCCCACCCTATACCTTAAGAGACAGCCTGGATAAGGTCTCTTTAGTCAAATAGTTATCAGGCTCCAGATCAAAAGAGGTATTAGAAGGAAGTTTTATCTGATTCTTCTTGAGGATAACAGTTATCAGGTTAGCATACCCCACCTTGGTGTTGTGGGAGATACAGTAGGAAAGATGAGAAATCATTAAAGCAGGGAAGTTTATTTTTATATTCTTAGCAAGGCAGAACATCAAGGAAAGATCCATGAGGCTCGCTTGAGTCCTTTTGGAAGTCCTTGGCAGAAGAAAATGCCAAACTAAGTGAAACAAAAATTTATGAAAAGGAGAGAGATCTTTCGATCTAGGGGACTCGGAGACTCCTTCCCCCAAAATAACTCAAGATAGTAGCGTTTGAAGCCCCCATTCACGTTTAGCTTAGCCCTACCCTTCACATATTCCTTGTACCCCTCTGTAGGTACATCAAACCATTCCCCTAAGTTCACTAGTAGAATAAATGCTTATTGCTGCGGTCATTAAGTGGCCTATTGCGGCGGTTTTGACCGCGCAGCAATTAAGGGCGCATCAATAGGTAATTAAACTATTGCTTTGCGGTTTTAAACCGCACAATATTAAAACATATTCTTTGCGGTTTAAACTGGAAAAAACCGCAGCAATATGTACATTTTTTTATTATTTAAATAAGCCGTATTATTCTTGCGGTTTTACGTGACAAACACTGACAATATATATATATTTTTTATTATAAAAATGCGGTATATTCTTTGCGGTTTTACGAGACAAACCGCAACAATATATCTTTTTATAATAAAAAATACATATTCTTGCGGTTTGTCTCGAAACCGAAGAATATGTATTTTTATTATAAAAAAAACGGTATATTCTTTGCGGTTTGTCTCGAACCGCTAAGAATATATCTTGCATTTTTTTTTTTAAAATTTATTTTATATTAACGTATGTTCCACCAACCTCATGCAAGGCGGAGCGTAATGCGGGATGCGACGAAGCGAATATTTTCTGCATAAATTTCGACAGAATCTCGTTTGTAAATTGGATAAACCCATAATTGGGAATTAACTCTGTACAATATTATATTAGACAACCATCCATCCATCATCCAAAATTTATCCAACATCCATCCATCATCCAAAATTTATCCAACATCCATCCATCATCCAAAATTTATCCAACATCCATAATTCATCCAAAGAAACAACATCTAATCCAAAATTCATCCAACATCCATCCAACTTCCACGCACAATCCAAATTCCAAGTTTAACAAGAAATAAATACGATTCAATCCAACATAGATATCATGAAATCCAACATATATATATATATATATATATATGTATATATATATATATATGTATATATATATATATATGTATATATATATATATATGTATATATATATATATATGTATATATATATATATATATATATATATATATATATATATATATCATGAAATCCAAGTCAATACGATAATGTTGGTTGGTACAAGTTGCACTAAATTATAATCGTTAAAGCAAAGAAAATTAACATTAACTAACCTATGCAATGCAATTATCAATAAAGTATCTTGCCCACTTATTTTTCACCTCATTGATTTGATCTTCAGTATAAGGATCGCGGGTAAAGGTACTAGCAACCTGAAAATAATTCACCAAAGTTAGCTTTCAATAGTTAAATATGTAAAATATGAAATGAATAATAAGTGAACAAAAAACTTACTTCATCGAAATCCTCCGAACCAGAATATAAAGTGAGTACGTCAAAAATGTTGCGCATGATAAAATAACCGCACTCCGTGCCTCCTTGTTGTTGTGGGTACTTTAACAAAAGTTTTAAGAAAATGAGGAAATTTATCGTATAATGAGAATGACATAACATATGCTTTTAATTGAATAAAATAAGTCTATTATACCTTAACACATCTCCAAATAAGCTTGTTGTGATGAACTTCGTTGCCGCTCATCCGAAACCTCCTAAAAGCACTACATAAAACAAAATCAAATGAGTTACACTTTACTTGCTTTATATTATAATTTAAATTCATTTAAAATATATCAAAACGATCAACTTACGCTATCATAGGCGGTCTAATCTTTAACTTCCGCTCCTTGTGATAGCTAGCGGAATCGAAGACATAAATTATCCCGAGGTTGGGACGTATGACAAGGAGCATCCAATGACGGCTATTGCAAGATTGAATAATAATAATTACTTAAAAATTCATTGGTCAAACAACAATCAATAGTTGTAAAACTATTAAGATAGAATATTACTCTTGAAAGATTGGCACGAAGATGATACTAGCACCAGCAACGACGGATCCAGTCAAAGCACACTGAATGTAATACGTTATATTCTCCAATGCATGCACATCCGCGGTACTCTCCGGGCACATAAAACAAACTCGAACAACAGCCCCAAATCCATCCAAGTCGGATTACGCGTTGCCCTAAAAAAAATAGACAATTTGTAAATTTTATGTGGAAAATACAACTACCATACAATCAAATGTAAAAAAAATCATAACTTTGATTATTGTTACCTCATGTACACTTGGATAATAGAAATATTAAGCATCTCCCCTTTCGGAAGCGAAGCAATATCCTCCTTGGTCGGATAAGCGGTGGCATCTTCGAATAATGGAACAATGAGCTCGCGAGGGTTACGGCGAACGGTATCATCGTCTGCGACGGCAAGGGCAAGCGTATCTGCTAACTCCTTACGGTCTTCGATGAGGGATTCCAAGAACGATACATCATCGACAAGCTGGACTATAACGAGTAGCCGAACCAGGTGAAAGCTGGCCTAGAACATCTAACCGCTCCCCCAGAAATCCCCTTTTTGTTTTTTAGGTGACGGTGTAACCTAATAATAATTTTTGAGAACGCGCATAAGATTATGTAATTTTTACATTTATTCCTATTATTTTTACAAAAATGGATAAAATTTGAACAATTACCTCATCACCAAATATTTGCACTAAATTTTTTGGCCATTGCACCCACGTACCCAAAGCGGTTTACGTAGTGTCGATTTCATATGCGGGGACGGGGACGGGTAGTGGCAAATGACCATACTTCTCTACAAAACGATGAATTTTCACTCGAAGGTGATCATTCATCATTCTAGACCCATGAACTGTAGTGGTCTCATCAAAAGCATAAGAATGTGCATCTGCCACTAGACAAGTCTTTCCATTAGTTGGATCTAATATGCACTGGTCTGACGAGGATCTAAGAATCAAAATAAGAAAACTAAATTAGACAACGAACAAATAAATGACATATTCAATATTACAATAATCGCGAACCTGAGGGGGTGGGCGACGTGGATCGGATGTCACCTCAATGTCAAGTAAAGCATTTCTATCGACTTCTACTTCCATTCTTTCCATCCAATCATCAAACGCATCCGCAAGCACGATCACTTGTCCTCCCCTGGTCGGCCTCCTTTTCCGGGTGAAATGGTGCATCGAATCCAGATGATCGATCGCCCGAACCATCACTAGCCATATCTCGTACCATATACATAGAACCAAGAAAAAGTGTTAACAAAATTTAAAACAATATATATCAACACATTATTGTAATGAAATCTATTATAAGTACATCAATTTATAATTCAAATTACTCATATAGAACATTTTTTACCTTTAATTTTGGTCAATAGGTTGCTCGATGACCGTTATACCTTCTTGGTGATCCATTCGCATGTAACTATTTTCAGTATCAGAAACATCCATCATATCATCACTTGGGATTGAGAAAGGGGGGATATCATCAAACTTATCATATTCTTCTTCATCGTCAACATCACCTACTCCTAAAATTCGCCTTTTACCATTAACAACAATGCACCACCGAGTGTCTACGGGATCGAGATACATAAAACACTTGTTTTGCTTATGATGCGAGGATAAAAGGTTCTTCAGTGTCACGCAGACGACTCATATCGACTAGAGTAAAACCACACTCATCCGTTCGCAAACCACGTTTATTATCCGCCCACTTGCATTGAAAAATAGGCACAGTGAAGTCACAATAATCGAGCTCCCATATTTCCTGAATGATCCCATAATATGATTGTTTAGCATCAATCGGAGTTTTATCCTTTGCACTCGCATACTCCGTAGATGATGCAACCATTGAAACCCCACAATTCTGTACCACCTTTGATTTCTTGTCCTGACGTTCAGTGTAAAAGGTATACCCATTGATATCATACCCCTCATACGATTTAAAACCGTCACGTGGACCATATGCCAACCACTTAATTGTATCGGGAACATGATGGTCGTTTGCGACAATTCACCAATTACTTTATTGTGGAACCAATCAATGAAAGACCTATTATGCTCATTCATCAACGCCCTCTCCCCCTTTTGACGGGTTTTTGTGGCGCAATTCACGCATATGTCTCTCTAAGTATGGATTAACTTCGAGTAACATGGTGCAACACGAAGAGATGAGCATTATTCAACTCACTCAATGAAGGCGAAATATGTCGCATTCCGACACCACCCTTGCCTTCTAACCTTCCCTCGTGTCCGGACTTTGGAAGACCTATCGTCACAGACCTTAGCAAAATAAGAAGAACAATATCCTCCAACCTCTTCGGCAATTGTTCCTTGAATAATACTCGCCTCTGGTCTTCTTTGGGTTCCTCACTTTCTTTTTCAAAGAACCCATATGTCTCTCAAAAGGGTATGCCCATCTTAAAAACACGGGACCACACGGTTTAATCTCTCTTACCAAATGAAGGACTAAGTGAACCATAATGTCAAAAAAGAAGGTGGAAAATACATCTCAAATTGACAAAGTGTTATCACCACCTCATTTTGCAAAGCATCCAACTTATCAGGGTCAAGTACCTTGTTGCATATGGTATTGAAAAATGAACACAACCTCGTGATGGCAAGCCTGACATGTTTTGGAAGAATCCCGCGTATTGCAATCGGCAAAAACACTTGCATCAACACATGACGGTCATGGGACTTCAGCCCAATTAATTTGGATCAATCAAAGAAACAAGTCTTCTCATGTTAGATGAGTATCCAGTGGGAACCTTAATACCGTATAAACACTCACAGAACAATCGTTTCTCTTGCCTAGACAATGTATAACAAGGTGGAGGCAAATATGTTGTTGTTCCCTTTCCTTTCTTAACTTTTTCCTTAACCTTTGGCCATAAATTAGGTCGAATCTTCAATTTCTCCATATCTCTGCGAACCTTCAAACCATCCTTAGTTTTTCCCGGCATATTCAACAGAGTACCAATAATTGCATCACAAACATTTTTTTCAATGTGCATTACATCGAGACAATGTCTAACTGGTAAGTATTTCCAATAAGGAAGTCTCGAATATAGACTCTTTTTTCCAAATGACACCATCGTCTTCCGAAGGTTTAACCCCTTACCAAATTTTGTGCCCATCCCCTTAACACGATTATAAACTTCTTTTCCGGTCAACGGTCTAGGAGCTGGAGCATTTTCAACTAACCCGTTAAATGGTGCTTTTTTCTTTCGATATGGATGAGAATTATGTAGGAATTGCCTATTAATGATATAGACATGTTTCCCACAATGTGGCAAATGTGTAGCCTCCATACCATTCTCACAAATGGGACATGCCTTTTTTCCTTTGACTTTATACCCCGACAAATTGCCATAAGCAGGATAATCATTTATAGTACTGAAAATAGCATAGCACGAAGCTCGAAATCTTCATTGGAATACGCATCAAATACCATAACACCTTCATCCCACATCTTTTGAGATCTTCGATGAGAGGTGCAAGATAGATGTCTATATCATTTCCCATTTGTTTAGGCCCGAAATTAAGAGAGACAACATAATATACTTCCGCTTCATGCATAACCACGGAGGAAGATTGTATATCACTAACAGAACAGGCCAAGTACTATGTTGACTACTCAAAGTACCGTAAGGGTTCATTCCGTCCGTACACAATGCAAGTCTCAAGTTCCTAGCTTCCTGACCAAATTCCCGATATCTGGAATCTATAGCCTTCCATTGAGGAGAATCTGCTGGATGCCTAAGCATCCCATCTTTCTTTCTCCGATCGAGATGCCATCTTAGGTTCTTTGCATCTTCTTTGATAGAAAAGAGCCTCCTAAACCTTGGCACAATTGGAAGATACCACAACACTTTCGCGAGAAGGACCCGTATTGCCCGGCCCGGACTCGACCCCATCCGGCAATTTATAGCGGGACTTACCACACCTCGGGCATTCATAAAGGTGCATTCTCATTTCGATACAACACGCAATCATTCGGACATGCACCAATCCGCTCATATTCTAAACCCAAAGGACACATTAATTTTTTTGGCATAGTAGGTGGATTTTGGTAATAAATTACCCTCAGGAAACATATCTTGTAAAGCTTCTAAGAGTTCTGTGAAGCCTATATCAGTCAAATTATGTTTCGCTTTGATGTTGAAAAGGGTTAAAACCCCACTCAATTGAGTGTATTTTGTACACCCTGGATAAAGGGGTTTCCCAGCCGACTTGCATAAAGCGTCAAACACTCGTGGTCGCTCATTAAAATGGTCACGGGCCCCTTCCAACATCTCACCTAATCGATCATCACCAAACTCTTCATCCTCGAGTGTCACTATTATCTCCGTGGTCATTTTCATTACCTACAACATCATCACCTTCAATCCTAACATGATCTTCAATCACGACTTCATTCTCGGCAACATTTGACATATCAATCTCTAATGAGTTACTAGTGCCATCATCAACAATAACCCTATTACGAGTATATTTTCCCTTCTCACCATGCCATAACCAAATATAATACTCGGCTCTAAATCCTCGACGAATAATATGATCTCTTATTAACCTAATATCAGAAATCGTATTCACATTGTAGCAATCAACACATGGACAATATATCTCATCCTCGCAAGTAAGCTGTTGATGCTCTACAGCACGTTTACAAAACTCATTCACACCTTGTACGAACTCCAACGTATTCCGCTTTCCATACATCCAACTTCGATCCATTTCTAAAAACCCCCACACATATATACATACATAAAAAGTTATTATCAATTAAAAAATTCACATAAATATAACACAACAAACTAATATTCAATGCATGCTTCCATTGGGTCCTTATCACTCCAACCTAACCCATCCTTAAACGTTCCATCTCACTAGTGAATGCATGTATCATCTTTGATTCTAAGTAAAATTCGACAGCATTTCCCTTCAGTTCTCCAAGTACACGATGAAGATAATTGCTTATCTTATATGCACCCGGAGAACAAATTAGGGAAATGATTAACCGTATTTCACTTAGAATCAAAGAATCAACACACATTCACTACCTAAGTGAGATGTGACGTTTAAGAAACGATCCCAAAACGGGGACTATTCAAGACTTACTCCTAATGAGTAAGTCTTGAACGGGTATCTAGGCATTATGATGTACATAAAAACAATCGCATTCAACCGATTCCAAATCATCACCAAACAACAAATACCAAACCATTCCTTAGATTTCCCTTCCCCTCCCATTGGTGAGTCTATCAATATGAAGGCATTGCAAAAACAATCGCATTATACATACAAACAATCGCATTTAAGCGATTTCAAGTCATCACCAAACAACAAATACCAAACCATGCCTTAGATTTCCCATCCCTTTTCCATTGGTGAGTCTATTAATATGAAGGCATTGCAAAAATAATCCCATTATACATATCACTTCAAATAATTCACCAAACTTATGCAAAAACAATCCCGTATAACATTCTAGGGCATACAAAAACTTAAGCAAAATCATCACAAAATTAGTTTTTAATCCTTAAATCTTATAACTAATCATATATATATATTATATTGAGCATTTTTAACTACTATTTAAGCCAAATTTTTTATTAAAGCACTATTAAAAAATAAAATTGAAAATTAATAAGAAATAATGAAAAACTAACCTTTTATGACAAGGGGAAGGTGGCGCTGGCGACTGTGAACGGAGTAGAGGAGTGGGGCGAAGACCCGTCGGTGGAAAAGAAGGGCGAAAACCCGTCGGTGGTGGTGAAAACCGCACCAAAGAGGGACGAAAACCACACCAAAGAGGGGCGAAAACCGTCGAAAACCGCACCAAAGAGGGCCGAAAACCGCTGGAAAAACGGGTAATGTGACCCTTGTCGCCGGAAAACCGAAACCTTATTGCCGGAAAATGGAACCTTTTCGCCGGAAATTGTAAGAGAGTGAGAGAGTGTGAGAGAGAGAGAGAGAGAGAGAGAGAGAGAGTAGAGAGAAAGAGAGTCGAGAGAAACAAGTAAAAAAAAAAAACACAGCGTGTTTTTCTTCCGATCGGGCACGAGATATTGCTTGCGGTTTACGTCGAAATCATGACAAATATATTAAAATAATATATTTTTAATATTATTTTAATATATTGCTGCGATTTAAACGAAACCGCAGCAATATCTCCGCCCCGCATCTCGGAGTTAAATATTCCGGTTTTTGAAAAATATTGCTTGGGTTTCCATGAAACCGCAGCAATATATTAAAATAATATTAAAAATATATTATTTTAATATATTGCTGCGGTTTCTGACAGAAACCGCAACAATATCTATCTGGAAAAAAATATTCCACTTTTTTAAAAAAAATACGTTGAAACTATATTACTGCTGTTTTCTCTAGAAAACGCAGCAATATGGTTGGTCAAATGGTCAACTTTTTGGAAAAATATGCCGTTGGAACCATATTGCTGCGGTTTTTAATAAAAACCGCAGCAATATGGTTATTTTATATTTTACCTTTTCTTTTGTCGTGATATATTGCTGCGTATGGGTAAAACCGCAGCAATACCACCGCAGCAAGAAGCATTTATTCTACTAGTGGTTCTTTTCATTGAACTTAACCAATTTCCCAGCAACAACACTTATGCATAAACCCTCGGTTTCTCAAACTTAGCAACAAACTCACTCATCTCACTCTCATAAAGACCCTCATCAAAACTCAAAACTTTAACCCATTTTTGAAACTTAACAAGATCAAGAAACTGATTCCACTTAATCTTCTTGCACCAGGTGAAATCGACACAAAACCCAATGATATACTTAGAGGATTTTGATTTCTTACCCCTTTTCGTAGGTACCAAGATTTCTTTTTCTTGCTTCGTTTTCAACATCATCTAGTTCTTCTTCTTTCTTTGGAGAAAGCACTTCATTTTCCGCCGAATTTGCTTGAGAACCCGGAGAATCTTCATTTTAGTTGGAAGATTCATTCTCGCTTTCGTTATAATCCACCGGGGGTGAAGATTTTTCAGAAAAATTTTGGTGTCTTCGGAGGTTTTTCTTTTGGGAGCCATTTAGGATTTTAGGTGAGGAAGATGAAGATGGCGATTTGTGTAGAGAGAGAGAGAGAGAAAGGCGGTTTTGCAGGTAATGGTTTTGGGGTAAATGGGATTAATTGCCGTGTAAATTTTGGTTTGATTTGATGGGTTTTTATTGTGGGGCTTAATTTATGGGAATTGTGAAGAGGAATTAAATGTGGCTTTTCCCTTCCTTCTTTAAATCCGGTGAATGATTTTAGTTTTAAGTTTGTACATGAATGCTTTGGTGAAACGTTGCCATTAAAAAATTTGTGGGGGATGAATGAAAGAGGATAATAAATGGAAGAAGAGAAAATAAAAAATAAAATAATATTTACGTGAAAAGAAAGAAAAGAGTAGAAAGTGTGAACTCATGCATGTAACATGTTCAATCTATATGTACAACAACCTTTCTATTTTTACTCAAGTATATGCATGGACAATAAGGGGAGTATTATGAAGACTAATGTGAGTCCTTTACAATGACGTGTAATGAGTGATTAAATTCACAAAATGTTGCTGGCCACTTAGTGTAATCTTGTAACTAAGGGTTTTATTTGAAGTAGCACACTCAATGAATTCTAATCATCCCTAGCTCTAAGCGATTTTTCTCGAATTTTTCTCTAGGGAAGTGGTTTATTCAAAATGTCGGCCTATTTGATTTTCAATTGGACAACATTCAAGTTTGACAAGACATTTTTCTACATTATCCTTAAGGAAATGATGTCTAATGTGAATATGCTTGACCCTTGAATGACGAACTTGATCCTTAGAGATACAAATAACACTAGTATTATCACAGTAGATAGGAACACACTTAAACTTAATGCCAAAATATCTTACTTGTTGCTTGATCCAAAGGACACGGGGAACAAGATGCAACAAAGAACCACATACTATGCCTCTCGCTGTGGATAAGGCAAGGATTTTGCTTCTTTGAGCTCCATGACACCAAGCTTGATCCTAGGTACTGGACAATGCCCGATGTGCTCTTGCGGTTAACCAAGTCACCAAAGCATAATCCGCATCCGAATAGCTTGCTAGGTCAAACACATCACTTCGAGGATAGAACAAACATAAGTCACGCTTCCTTTCAAATACCTCGGAATTCTCTTAACTGGCCGTTAAGTGAGATTCTTTGGGATTTGATTGGAACCGAGCACATAAACCAACACTAAAAGAAATATCAGGTCTACTTGCAGTTAAGTATAGTAATGAATCAATCATACCTCGATATTGCTTCTCGTTTACACACTTACCATTTGAATCTTCATCTAACCTTGTTCCTTGTTCCTATGGGAGTGTGGTTGGTTTTGAATATTCCAGTCCATATTTCTTGAGCAGTTCTTTAACATATTTTTGTTGATGGATCATTGTTCCTCTTTCAGTTTGCTTAATTTACAATCCCAAAAGAAGTTCAACTCTCCCATCATACTCATTTCGAATTCACTACTCATAAGATCAAGAAACTCCTTACAAAGAAGATCATTAGTAGCACCAAAAATTATATCATCAACATAAATCCGGACTACTAATATGTCTGTTCCCTTTTGATCGAAGGAACAAGGTTCTATCAACCTTACCTCTTATGAAATCATGTGAAAGCAGGAATTTTGACAACCTTTCATACCAAGATCTAGGAGCTTGTTTCAGTCCATAAAGAGCTTTATCAAGCTTATAGACTTGATTTGGAAGTTTCGGATTTTCAAATCCAGGAGGTTGTTCCACATAGACGTCTTCAATTAAAAAACCATTTAGAAATGCACATTTGACGTCCATCTGGTACAACTTAAATCCCATAAAGGCAAAGAAAGGCAATCAAAATTCTAATTGCTTCTATTCTAGCAACAGGAGCAAAGGTTTCGTCAAAATCAATACCTTCTTGTTGATTATAACCTTTGGCAACAAGTCTAGCCTTGTTCCTTACCACGCTTCCATGTTCATCAAGCTTGTTCCCGAAGACCCATTTAAGTCCTATAACCTTCTTGGTTCTTTGGTTTGGTCGCCAGTGCCATACCTTGTTCCTCTCGAACTCATTTAGCTCCTCTTGCATAGCGTTGATCCAATCAGCCTCCTTGAGCGCTTCCATATGGTCCTTAGGTTCTCATAGATAAGAAAGCGTGAAAAGCACAAAAATTCTTCAATTGGGATCTCGTTTGAGTTCCCTTTTTAATGTCACTTATTAACAATTCTAAAGGATGAGAATTTAGGTGTTTCCAAGGCTTTGGATCAAATCTTCTAGTTGCTTCTTGAGTTTCTTGTGATGGTTGATTCATATGATCTTCTCCTGGATCAGGAGTTCCATGATCCTCCCGAGTTCCTCCCGTTCCTTGTTCCTCAAGGGGATCGAGCACGGGGTTATCGGGATCGAGGAACTTGCTTCTTCTCTTTTCTGCGGGGGGTTAGTTCCTCATCATTTTGATTAATCTCATCGGGACGAGTTAATCCAATTTCAAAGTTATCATTGTGACTCTGTTCATGCAGGGAGTTCGTCTCATCAAAAATAACATGGACACTTTCCTCGACACACATTGTTCGCTTATTGTAGACACGATACACCTTACTACTTAAGGCATATCCTAGAAAAATAGCCTCATCACTTATAGCATCAAATTTTCCTAAGTTGTCCTTTCCATTGTTATGTACAAAACATTTACATCCAAAAACACGAAAATAAGAAATATTGGGTTTTCTTCCTCTAAGGAGCTCATAAGGAGTCTTCATGGTGATTGGCCTTAGCATGACACGATTGATGATGTAGCATGCCGTGTTCATCGCTTTCAGCCCAAAAGTTCTTCGGAAGATCGCTTGCAATTATCATCGTCCTTGCCATATCCTCAAGAATCCGATTCTTCCTTTCGGCTCACACCATTACCGTTGTGGTGTTCTCGGAGCTGAGAAGTTATGATCTAAACCTTCATTGCTACAAAATTCATCAAACTTGGAGTTTTCAAACTCCGTACCATGGTCAGATCTTAAATGCTTCAGTTTAAAAACACTAGTTCTTTGAATCTTTTTAGCAAAGGTTAGAAATTCGTCAAACGTTTCATCCTTACTATGAAGAAAAATAACCCATGTGTATGTCGAAAAATCATCTACTATGACTAATACATATTTCTTACCGGATCGGCTTTGGATGCGTACAGGGCCACATAAGTCCATGTGAAGAAGTTCTAATGGACTTTGTGTGCTTACCATTTTCTTGGATCTGAATGAGGATCTCACTTGCTTTCCTTTAACACAAGAATCACAAACATCGTAGTTTAGTGACTTAATATTTGGTAGACCAACCACCAAGTCCTTTCCACTTAGTTTATGCAGTAGGGACAGGCTTGCATGACCACATCGTTTGTGCCACAGAAAAGGATCATCTTCGATCACGCTTAAGCATGTGAGATTATTCCTAGGAACAAGGTTCAGGTCAACCATATAGGTGTTCCCTTTCCTCGTTCCCTCAAGGATCTTGGTTCCTGTACTTTCATTGCTGACTACACACGACTCATTAGTAAACTTCACTGTATTTCCCTTATCACAAAACTGAGATATACTAAGTAAACTATGTTTTAAACACTCGACCAAAAATACATTATCTATGGAATGTGACTGAGATTTACCAATCTTACCAACTGCTATAATGTTTCCAGTAAGATTGTCTCCAAAGGTCACAGTTCCTCCATTGAAGAAGACTGAAAGTGAGAGAAATTTTGATCTATCTCCTGTCATGTGCTTAGAACAACCGCTATCGAGGTACCACAAGTTGTTCCCCCTCACTTCAGTCTGTACCATAGCAAACTAGTTGTAGGAACCCAGTCTAGCTTGGGTTCCATTGTTGGACTTGAGCCTTTCTTAATTTTCCAAACCTGTTTCACTAGGTACGTGTTCCTCTCAATACGTTCTTCTCTGGTGGAACAGTCAGACACGATGTGACCACTGTTCCCACAGTAAGAACATATTTTACTACTTGGCAGATCAACATATTTTTTCTTTTTGTTCTTCTTTTTATGATTGAAACCTAGACCATCTCTTCCTTTGTTTTGATACTTTTGTATCCATGAGACAGGGTCAGGTAGCTTGTTCCTTGAGGGCTCCAGTTTCTTCTTTAATACCAGATTTTCTCGAAAAATATTATCAAAATCGTTTTTCAAATTTTCAGCAATATTTCTGGTATTAGATGAAGAGACTGTTCCTTTAGGAACAAACAATTTCAATTCTGCCAGTTCCAAGTTCAAAAGATAATTTTCATTTTTGACCTTTTCAAATGCATCTTGATAAGCTCTACTCTTGTCAAAAAGTTCAAAGAATCTTTTTTCAGTATCACATTTTAGTGAGTTAAGCCAATTTGAATGATTCTTAGTGATTTTCAAGGCATTAGTTAATTGATCTCTTTTTGTACATACATCCTTGTAATCATCTAAGATTTCTAGCAAAAATTTTATTAATTGGCTTTTATTTAATTCTGTAAGTTCCTCTTCAATGGCATTAAAGCTTACCTTGGGGTTATATGATTCCATTTTTTTCTTCAACATTTGCCATGAGACATAGATGGGCGGGTTTCTTCCTCGGTTGTTCTTGCTCCTCCTCCGAGTCGACTCTCCCATGCCGCTACCATGGCTCTCTTCATATCATTTTTCGAAAATGATCTTTGTTGTTCCTTGCCCTTCTCCTTGTACTTTCCTTTAGCTTTCTCATTTTCCCATTGAGGACATTCCTTGATGAAATGATCAAGGCCTCCACACTTGTGACAACCTAGCTTCGTTGGTTTCTTGGTAGCCTTTCCTTTGTAGTTCTTGTTGAAGAACTTCTTGAATCTTCTAACGATCATTGTTTGCTTCTTCATCATCGGTTTTTGAGTCTTCTTGTTCCTCGATCCTAAGGGCCGAGCCTTAGGCTTTGATGATTCGGTTTCATGAGTTTCGAGATGTAACTCATGGGTTATCAAGGAACCAACAAGTTGTTCAATGTTGAACGTTGTGAAGTCCCTTGGTTTCCACAGCCTTTGTTGTCTTGGCCATCCATTTTTCATCTTGTGGTAGAATCCTTAGTACCTTCCGGACCTGTTCCTCTGGGGAAATTAACTTTTCCAGAGATTCAAGTTCATGCCGTCTGGGGTCCCACACTTGCTTTGCGATCTTGCATCCCATGACTCGATTGTGTTCATGGGGACCAAGACCACAATGAAGTAACTTCTTGGCCATGTTGTTCATCTCCATTTTGTCGAAGTCCTCTTTGTCGAATCGGTAAGGGGTTTAGGAACCGGCTCCCCTTTCTCGTTCTTCTTTGTGACCTCAAAGTCATCGATTTCAATTACCTTCCACACTTGGTAATTTTCAGCTTTAATAAATATCTCCATACGATTCTTCCAGTATGGATAATGTTTGCCATTGAACATAGGTGGGCGTTGAGTTGAATACCCTTCATCAAGCTTTTCTCTGTTGTGTTCATTGTTCCGTGTACAATCTACTCGGTGTTAGGCGATTTACCCGGGAGGTACTAGGCTCGATACCAATTGTTATTCTAGTATGAACACTAGACCAACTACAAGAGGGGGTGAATTGTAGTTGAGAAGAAATTTTTCGATTTGTAATGCGGAATTAAAACAAACTCGAAATTAGAAAGAGACAAGCACACGAGATTTTTACAAGGAAAACTTCCTAGGCCCAATAGGAAGAAAAACCTTGACCACGAGGGATTTTGACTCAAACTCTCTTTAATATACTAGGCCAAAAGACTCTCTTTTGTACAACCTAATACTGGACCTTCTCTGTTCCTCTAAGGAACTTGTTCCCCGGTCACTCGGTTCCCCCGAACTGATGACACTCACTCTTGACTTCACTCGAAGTCTTCTCTCTTCTCTCTTTCTTTCTCTCTCTTGAATACAAGGATATTCTCTTAATTTTCTCTCACCCACACACTATGAATATTACAATAATGAGTATGTTGAATAAAGAGGAAATTACAAGAAAAACTTTCTAAGTAATAATTGACGTTTTTCGCTTGAAAGTTCTCTTCCGTTTTTCTTCAAATAATTTCTTCTTTTATAGCTGCTGTAATTTTCCTTCTTCTACTGGACATGTTGTGCTCCATGTTCTCCTCAAATGACGCGAGTGGAGTAATGGAGATTCTGGCCTGATTTTCGCTGCACATCCTCCACTCTTTTTGCAACGGAAATAAACTACCTTCCACTAGCCGTTAGTGGGAGTATCTCCAGCGAGTTAGTTGGGTTTGTTGGAGAACTTCAAGGAATCAGTTCCACATTGTATGCCACGCAATCTCCAACTGATTTTCACGCACAATAACAGCAACAAAAACATCTAATAACTTAAAGAATCTTTTATGCAAAGATTCTAAGTTACTAGAATATTAAACATACCATATTATAAAAATTCAAAGTGTATAAATTAAAATATCTTGACTTAGATTAAATAATTAATATTTCTCCACAAGATATAAATGCAAATTTATACATTACATTATTTTAGGTATTTTATAAATTTCGCTAAAATAAAGACTATATAGTAAAACTAACCTAAGTATTTGACATCATCAAAACATCAAATACAACAGGAGGTGAGACTTTTGCATCCCTAGATGTGGTGTATGGAAGAGCCGCCCATATTTATGGTCTTCAGTCGAGGCGTGACAAGAAGAATGTTGTAGTGGGTGAGAAGAGAAAGGATTTCAATCTTGGGAGGAAATCGGGGAATTTTAAGAAGAACAAAAATGAGAATGGGAATTTCGAATATAGAAATGGTCGGGGCTATAACAATAAGGGCCGTGGGAAAGGGTTTACCATTGTAAGAAGTGCAGCAAGAACCACCCTAGTAGAGACGTAAGGGAGACCTAGTAACTCGTAACAAGCTTGCCAAAAGAAGGGCCATAGGGAGTATGAGTGCTTCACCAAGCGGAAGAAAGAGCAAAATGGTATTGGGAGTGGTAATCGGGGAGGTGCGGGTTGACCTCAAGGAAAGTCAAGGTTCGAATCCTATAGGGTCACAGAACAACCAAGGAAGCTACAGTAAGCCTGCTAGTGAGAGCAACAACAACCAGAATAAGGCTCCGGGTAAACTGTTCGTGATGAGTCACAATGAAGCTGAACGATCTGTAGACGTAGTTTATGGTACTTTCTCACGATAGGCGTGTCGTTCACCTAACAAAGATAATTCCTAACTAACCTCCTAACTATGTAGTAGGGCAAAGTCAAGGTCGAATCCACGAGACAAACGGTATCAAACACTAGATATTTTGACTCCAATTCATGTTCTTGAAAACCCGATATCTCATTTCGAACTTTGAAGTTCTCATAGCGAGGGAAGAACTTGTAGAGAAAAGCCTTTTCGGTTACGGCCATGTAGCGATCTTCCTCACTTCTTCTTCTTTCAACCATTCTTTTGCTTCATCCTTGAGAGAAAAGGAAAAGCACAATATCGAATCAAATCATCGAAACATTTGTTAGTTTTAAAGTATTACGCTTCTCTAGGAAGTTAGCCAAATGATCGATAGGGCTCTCTTTTGGTGTTCACGCATAAGAGTCCTATGAGATGAGTGTGAATAAGCGTGGCTTGAGCTCGAAATGTGTAGCAGATTGTGGTTGGTGCGGTAATGGTGGTGGTGGTCTCATCGGCCATAGCATATTCCCGTAGAGACTTTGGTGGTTTTTTCATCTCCCATTCTTGATTCTCGTTGTTGTCTTCTTCGTTGACCTCTTAATCTCCTTGTTGTGGCTTCAATATCGCGATCGAAGAGTAACTAGATCTTGTGAACCCTTGCTACGGTGCGCATGCAACAAAAGACCGAAAGAAAAGAGATCAAACAACAAAAGAGTAACAATGATAAAAAAAATAAGTTTAGCTAAATAAATCAAAGATAAACTAATCTAATCTTGTTAGTCCCCTGACAAGGCGCAAAATTTGATAGGCGTGTCGCGCACCTAACAAAGATAATTCTTAACTAACCTCCTAACTATGTAAGTAGGGCAAGCAGGTCGAATCCCACGAGAGACAAACGGTAGTCAAACACTAGATATATTGACTCAATTTAACTAAACAAGTGACAAACGATGGTGGAAGAGATGTTAAACTAATATTAACGCTAAACTATAACAACTAGCAATAACACACGAGGTAAAATCAATCAATAAAAGCACCTAGAATTAAGTATCCCCACTAACACGAATAATTCCCATCCCAATAAACATAATCAATAGTCCATAAGGATTAATGCACCTATAAATACCAAAGACCTCTCAGAGTACCTTTGGCTACTCTAAACAAGCAATCATACCTATTCCCATGGAATCATGCAAGAAAGAGACATTAAACATGGCATCACAAACAAATTCCTAGTAATCCTATCTACTTATTCCCATAGAGATATTCATACTCTTGATTGAATCAACAAATCCATCTAGATTCAATTCCCATTGAAAACAAGACATAAGGAATCAATTCAAAATCACCTATCCCTAGTATGATAATGAAAATAAGCACAATTCAATCAAGCAAGGATAATTAATCACATTAAATTGGGGTTATGGGGGAATTCATGCATTAATCATTGCTAGGGTTCAGCTTAACCTCTAGATTATAGAAATACTCACTCATAATTGAAATCACAAAGCAATTGAGAAATAAATTAAAAAGACATAACAATAAAGGAAGAGGAAATTAGAAAAGCTTAGTCTTTACTTGAATGAATCAATCCAAAGTAGCCAATTTGTAGAAATCAAGGTTCAATAATGAAGTTTACTCTCCAAAAGCTTCTAAAAAAGTAATACTCTATTCTCTAATCATGAAAAACTACCCAGAAGTATGTTTAATAAACCCTAATCAATGTTTACAAAAAAACTAAAAAGTAAATAAAGAAACTCGTGGATTTTAGGTGGCCAACAACTTGCATGGGCAAACGAAAAAGGTGCACGGGCGTGCACCATGGTGAATGGGCGCGGAAATATCATAGGCGTGCACACGAGACAAAACCTTTTTTACTCTTTTGTTCACAGATGCGCACGGGCAAGCAACAATGCTTGGTCCGTGGCTCGTCGCTTGGGCACGGAAATGTACGTGGTCAGCTAAAAAACAATATTATTCAAAGATCATTTCTTGAATCCCAAAGAACTCGAAACTCATCTACTGGCCTGGGGGAACAGCCATGTAGACCATCTACGAACCATCTTAGCCTCTCTTAGCCACTCCTAGCCAGGCGGCCACAAGAACACGAAAATCACAAAGCGAGAGGCAAAAGTATCTCGAAATAACAAAATGGTTCAAAAGCTACTCAAGTCATGCAGATAAACCTAAGATGCACTAAAAACTACATGAAAATGAGACTAAAATTCTACTAATATGCAACTAAAAACCGACTTATCAAACTCCCCAAGCTAAACTATTGCTTGTCCTCAAGCAATCAAACTAAGAAATCAAGGAAGGAGTTGATAGCCGCCTCAAACAAAGTATGCATTCCAATTTTCAAAACCAATTCAAACACAATTTCAATGTTATCATGGTAGAAAATAATCGAACCTCACGGTATAGCACAAGGATAAGCAACCATCTTACCACAAGTTATCCCTAAGCTTGACTCAATCATGAATATAGTAGCTCTCACTTTGGTCGTGCACAATATCTCTCATGTGTATAAAAGGGTCAAATGATCGCTTCAACGCTCGATTCCATTGACTATATCCTACCATGAGCTTGCATATCTTCTCACTCTCCACCGCTACGGGACTATGTTACATGCAAAGAATCATGAGGACTTCCTATGGGTTGTAATGAAGGCTTAAGGTATGGGTATGGAAAGTTTTAGGAAAGTGGTGCTCAAAGGGGAAAGTGAAGCTTTTCAAACACCTTTGACAACAATTACAAAACTCCAAACACAAGCATTCCAGTTGCACTTCATTTTTTTCATTAAGCGAACCATAACTCCTCAAAGAGAAACTCCAAATTCCTTTTATTGTATTAAAGACATAAATCACAATCTTTTTCCTTTTTCATATTTTCAATTTGTTTTTTTTTTTGGACAAAGGATTTAGAATAAATCATCTATAGAGGAAATAAGAGTATCAAAAGTAACTATGAGGGAATGAACTGTACTGAATCATGAGTTTCAATAAGCATGAAATCACATCAAACACCACATTAAATCTCTAATGTCACAACTTAACTATCATCAACATAACTTCACAATCCCTAGGTAGGACAAGGTAAAGGGTTAGAGATGTAGTTACCAAGAGAAACGGCTAGGCTCACAAGGGTGACAAAAAGGGAAGTAATCAATGTAGGTGGCATTTGGCTATATAGCTCGGAAAACAAACGGTGCCTCGATCATATTGAATGCATAAACAAGTCAATGCGGTCTCGAAGTATCAATGCAAGTTCTAAAGAATAGTCGCCAAGGAAGAGCATCACACACAAGCAAAGCAAGACCTGAAAAGATGCCCGGTCTATAAAGCATAAGAACATCCTCGCTCAGGTTGTAGCTACCGACAACGATCTAATCGCACATAGGGAGACCAATCTTACCTGAAACCAATCGATTCCTTGTTAATTATGAGATTCTAAAAAAAACATTTTTCTTATTTTTCACAAGCACATGCATAAATCTTTGCTATCATCGGAGGACTATCCCTAAATACAATCTAAATGCAAAAA